>JBAPGN010001792.1:0-17016 GCA_037355405.1 Vitis amurensis | reverse complement strand
GCCTTCTGTTAATTTTGGCACAACTCAATATCCTCTCAAAGTTGAGAGTTCATGTAGTATAGTAACATGGTGAATCATGACAATTGATAGTTTTACGTCATAATTCACTATAGGTGTTATCCAGTGTGCCTCACATATACTAGTGCACTCACTATAGGAAACTCATTTCGATGGCCAAGACAAGTTATAGTGAGGAGGATGTGATATTGATATTTTAGTTAACCATCTATTAAAATCCTTAGTCAAATTGCTTCATTTCACAACTTTTCACAATATATAAACATTTAGAAGACAATCAATGTCAAACAAAAATCTAACACCTCACACTCTTTAGTCAAGCTTATTTAAGTTATTATCACCCTAGCCTTTGCATAGGATAGTTCCCAAACATGATCTTTGTTCTTGCGTACCCCACTAGATAAGAAACTCGTCCACTAACCAAAACCCACCATAGATATATGATAGAACAATATATTAAAAGTAGTAAATCCCAAAAACAAACGACCTTCTTTCACTTTTTCATTATGTATTCCCATATTTTTAATTTCCAGAATTTTCCTACATTCTTCATTTCCTATAGATTCACAATTGATCAATGAGAAATCTAATAACAATATCTCAAATTCAATAAACAGATTAAAACAAACAAAATGCTGAATTTCTTAAAATCTTTCCCGCTACTCATTCATAGTCACATTTTTTTCCTTTTTTTCATTCTCCAGAACCATACAAACAAACACAAATTCGAAATCTAAAATAAAAATCGATAAGGTCACATTAGTGTGAAGGACATGTCTAGGCTCCACGTGGCACGATGCCTTTTCACGAAGGCATCACATAGGCATGCAAGGCATGACATAGCCCACAAGTGTGTTTTTATCCCCTATTTTCTTCTTCTTTTTCTTCTTTTGGTCGTTGTCTTCTTCTTCGACGATGAGTTGAAAATAGAAAAATGAATTTTTTAAAAAAAAAAAAAAAATTCTTGAGACCAAAACGACATCGTTTTGGCCTTGTCTTTCATTTTAGCCCCTTAATTTGGTTCTTTTCAACCCAATAAAACCCCAAAATATTGTCGTAGCCACTATTGTGTTGTAAAGAAGCGAAGAAGACGAAGAAGATAAGGAAAAATAGACATACCTTTCCAAGCCCTTGGTATTTTTTTTATTTACATTTCTGCACTTTTTTCATTTTTATTCTAACTCTCAGATTTCTTTAAATAAAATATTTATTTTGGACATGAATTTTGCTGATATAAAATAACAAATAAACCACTCTCATGTGCCTTTTTTTTATATGATATACATTTTATTTTTTTTTCTTAATTTATTAATTATTATTATAGTGTAGCTTAATTTGTTTGCAGATGGATAAGGAGAGTAACTCAATAGCTCAGTGCGTGGAAGAAAGAGAATCCTGATGATATGCTATTTGTTAATGAAAAAAAATTTGACACTTCTATATGCATTTGTGTGACAAAAACAAATGAGACTATATAAACACAAACACATCTTGTCTGATGATATGAAATGACTAAAGTATAGAATGTATTAAGCTGTTAGAGAAGAATGGAAGAGTATATGAGTTCCAAAAACGCAAAAGCAATGGAATTATAGAGCAAATGTAATGAGTTTGCTTGGCTTCGCTGAAATTTTGTGAGGAGATTAATAGTAAATGAAGTCACCACATTTCAGTGAGATAGTAACCGAGGAGAATTTATGATGTATGTTTTTCAAAAAAAAAAATAAAAGCAAAAAGGTTATGGATCATATATTTTCACTCTCAAGCAGTGTTGTTCAATTCAAAATTGGAAGATGAACCAAACTATTCAAATGCTACAAAAAGGAATAAGAGGAGAGCTTGTATGATTATCCACAAGGTGATGTATGAGATGCTAGTCATTTAATTGCATCACATATCTAAGTTTTAACCAAGATGAGGCTATTGGCCATATGTGTGGTATGAAGACCAATTTTTCATGAGGTAAGTACTAACCTCAGAAAGAATTACTTTATAAAAATTTGATGAAGGATCATAATTGGAATGAAAAAAAAGGATGTTCAAAATGTCAGATGGATTTCGAAACCGATAGAAGCACGAGACCTTCATGACTTTTTTTGGTTAATTGTTCAAATGGAACCATGTTTATGCAATCCATTTATGTTTCTTTGATGATTAAGATAGGAGAAAAGATGGTTGAGTTATTTGACAAATGGGTAAAGCAAATTGGTGAGGAGAATGTTATTCAAGTTATAACAGATAATCACTCAAGCTCCAAATACTATTCTTGAATTATTTATTTTAAGGTTTTTATTTACCCACCTATAGATGTTTTTGCACATTGCCCCCTTGAATTCAAAATTGAACAATATACCCTTCATCATTTATAATTGCATGCAATGTGCATTTTTTTAGAGACAACGTTATTTTTATCGACGGAAAGGCACGTGCTCTCTACATGATTGAGGGTAAAATGATCATTTTCTTAATAAGTGAGAGCAAAAGGGTCATTCCATTTTAACCTTAATCTGCAACTTTCCTCTCCCCCGTCTTTTCTCTCTCATCAATCGTTTCTTCCTCTATTGCCTGGTGAAGCCCCAAGCCAAAGCCCTCCTCCCCTAAGGAAGCTAATGCAAGGTTGACATCGAAGAAAAGACATGGAGTTCAATAGTAATTTTTTGAATTCTAATTCTTTAATAGGTGCTGTTCGGTGAAAAATGTTAGGTTTTGTTTGTTCTTTAGAAGAATTGGGAATTTAAGGGAATTAAAAATCACATTGAGCTGTTAGTTTTCGTTTGATGTTTTAAATGAGGAATTTGGGAAATTTTAGGGCATCTTGGGAAATTTGGGGATTTAGGGTTGAGATTATTTGGCATTTTGCCATTTCACCCCGATGGACAAGGAGGAAACTGAACACAGAGAGAATTTGTGGGGTTTTCGGTAAACAGCTTTGTGAGATTGGTTTTTAGGTTTGAAGGGAAGATAGACAGAGAGAGCTTCGTTGGGACTTCACCAGTTAGCAATTAGAGAAATAACAATCGCTTTGACTGAAAAGATGAGGGCTACAAATAGAAAATTCATGTGACCTTGGTCACATTGGACACGTTTCTTTTTGTTTAAAAAACATAATGTTGTCTTTAAAAAATGCAATTACATCTTACTCTTTTGACTGATTGGGCAATGTGCACCGTTATAGGTTGAGGGGGTAAGTGTGGTACCTTTTTATTTAATTTTACATTTGAATTATTTATTTGAGGACTTACGTAAGATATTATATGTACATGTACATAGGAGGTGTTAGAATTAGAGTATTTCATTTTATTGACATGTTATACCATGTTTGATGCAATTGCTTTACTTGATGTTGAAGGATTAGAAGCTACCAACACTCAGAAGACATTAAGGGTTATATCATAAATGAGTATATTATATCCTTAGGGCTACTCAAACATGATGAGCGGTTTATGGACAAAGGGATACTTAGGCCTACTATAGGACTCAGTTTGAAGAAGTGCAAAGAATCTACCAAATCATTATAGATGGTAGGGATTCGCTTCATTGGCCTTTGTATGCTTGACCTTTAACCCAGAATTCTCATATGTAAACAGAATAAGAGCATGTGTAGAGATTATAGTGTTTGTATATGCATTCTTAAGGCTGACAAGAAACCCCTACTAACATACAAAAGTGTGGGCGAATAGGAGTTTGCACACAATGCCCAAGACTATTTGAGATATAGTTGTATTGATAAGAAGACTTAGACATTCAGGTTAGTTTTTATTTTCTTATTTAATTATTAATTGTATTTGCTAAATAGGTGAATCTGTTTCACTAATTGTTAAATCTAACTAACAACTGAATGTAGGCTGCATATGGAGCTTTTAAACTCCAAATTTGCAAAGCTTACATGAAAGTCCCAATTAACATGTCCCAGTACATTGGGTTGAGACAATGGGCATCTTTGAAACTGTACGTGTCAAATTAATACAGTAATGTCTAATGGAGTTTTGTAGCTTAAAGTTCAAGTAAAACTTTAATATATTTATGTTATATAATTTTTGAGATTCATAGGTAAGAGGAGACTAAGTAGGATCTCATGCTTAATGATTTGTATTTAAGTTTATCAACGCCGTGAAGAAAGATACATGAACCGTGATACCATTATACCCTTTACTTGAAGAATAGATGATGAATGAATGGTTAAGGAAAAGTGAAATATGAGACTTTTCATGGAGGTCGCACAGTATTTAGTATTTGTCATTATGGAATTTTCACATGCGTTATGTTTGCTAGAGCTTACTGGAGTTGAGAGACTAGTTTGTACTAGCGCTAAGGTTAGAGCAAAGCTAGCTGATAGCACACTCGAGGGGAATAACTATTAGTCTAGAACTTTGCCTTCTTATTCATACTAGAATGAAGATGGAATGAGAAATGTGATTCGCAAGAAAATGAGTAAGGCTCAAATTTGTGTATGGATATGATGCTTTTGGTTGATTTAGAGGACAATTGATGATTGTGTTGTGAAATTTGTTATTCAATATTTTTATGTGTTTTGATGATGTTTTTGAATTGTGAGCAAAATTTCATTGTTTTAGTTAGAAATTTGGATTTGATGTGTTCATTAGCAATCTATGCTTGTTTTTATGCTTGGAGTTCTTTATTTTTATGTTTTTTGTTGATTAAATTGAAATTTTGGATGATATTTGATGATTTATGTACTTGTGACAAATAAATGATTATTAAATTTGATTATATTATATAAAAATATATATGTAAATTACAGTGCATCTCACTTCACTAAAGTTTGTACCTTAGGTGGGTCTTGCGCTTCAGTCTCTAGGAATACTTTGCACCTTGGTGCACCTTGAGCCTTTAACTATGGGGTCACCAGATCTATTAACCTATTATTGAAATTGAACTATCATTGCAAATAAACCTTAAATAAATTAAAATATAAAAAAATAAATTATTAATGAACATTTTGAATGTAGAGATATACAATATAATCAAGTTCAATCCATAAAAATACACAAATCACATAATTGATAGTTTTCAAATCTCAAAGAATAAATTAAAACCGAAATTAAACTGATAATTTATTATAATACTTATATCCAAAAAAACTTGGGCTTGAAGTGAAATGCAATACATTTTCTATGCTTCATTTGCTCTTTGTCTGTCTTTGTTTCTTTCTTTCTCTTGAAGGAAATATAAAAGAAGAAGATGGGGAGAATGGTTATTGTAGTTGAAGAGAAAGAAAAATGCCTTTTGAGTTAGAGTTCTTTATGTTTGTGTTTATTTGGGTAGGTCTGGTGTTTGATAAGGATTTATCTTGATGGTGAAGGGAAGAGAAAAATGGTTTGTGTTGGGAAGATGGGTTTGCTATTTTCTCTTCAATATAATTCTTTTTTTATAAAAAAATCTTCCATGGTGGATATCTTTTGATGTAAATAAGTTTGAATTCTAAACCGAATTCGTGTGTTATTTTAAATATATGAATACGTGATATTTTCAAATAAATATTGAATGAGGATATAGTTTTCTTCAAGGAATAATTTGTAAATTTTAAAATATAAAATAGTATACACATATTAAATTTTTTTAGTTATTAACTATCGATAGATATATTTATCAGATTTTTTATAAAATTCAGCTTTATTCCTTTATTTTCATAATTCTTTATTTAATAAAATAAATACTTTTGTTAACTGTGTGACCGCTTTTTCCCTTTGTCTCGCGGTGAACGTTTTTTATTTAGTGAAATATAATTTTTTTTAAATTTGGAGTCAACCCACTTATTTGTTTTATTTTTAAGTGAAACAATAAGAAAGAAACCCTAAGTGTTATTTGAAAAGCGGTCGATGGAAACAAGCAGTCCGGGATTAGTTACTTATCAGAAGTGCGACAACCCTGCACCTCTAGCCTTATGGTCTTACTTATAGGTAAGATGTGATTGGTAGGATCCATGGATCATGAAAGGATCCAATAAAAAACGAATATGCATGAGAATAGTATATATGGCGTGAGATCGCTTCTTGCTACAGTATAGGTTTTATGAAAACAGTGTCAGTATATTTGCATATCAAGGTAGACAAGATCTTAAATTCATTAAGCTGAACAGTGCAATCAGGGGAAAACTTATGGTCCCCACCAATAATCCATTGATTCTGTATGAATTAATCTCTATCTCATTCATTATACAAAAATTGAAGAAAGCGAAAATTATTTTATAAAATTGTGAAGTTTTATCGAAAAGAATCGTAATTTATCTAAAACGAATTTTTGGAACTCTAACCCTAAGAATAAACGAAAAAAAGATGACTTAATAATTATTGAAGGACTGAATTAAATTATTTTTAAATTGAGTATGAATTCTTTGAAATTGGACTTAAAAATTATTGCAATTGAATTTTGATTATTTGAAATGGAGTTTTGTATATTAATTTATTTGGAATTTTGAATTTTATTTCAAAGTTGGAATTTTTCTAATATAATTCAAATTGAAAAATTGGAATTTGAAATTATTTGAAATAGAGTTTTGAAAATTAATTTTCAAATTAAATTTTGGAATTATTCGAGATGGAATTTTTAAAATTAAGTTTTGAAATTAAATTTTGAAAATGAGGTTTTGAATGGAATTTGAAAATTAATTTGAAATGAAGCTTTTGAAAATGTATTTTGAATATAATTAATTTGAATTTTGGAATTTGAGAAATTATTTGAGAATCAATTTAAAAATTAAATTTGAAATTTTGATTTTGGAAATTATTTGAATGGAATTTTAAAAATTAATTGGAAATGGAGTTTTTGAAAATTGAAATTGAATTTTTAGATGGCATTTTTAAATTAAATTGACTTTAAAAATTATTTGAATGATAGTTTTGAAATCTATAATTTTGAAAGTTGGAATTTTGGAATTAGTTTGGATGGATTTTTTTTTAAAAAAAAATTATTTTATTTAACATCAGATGAACATTAAGATGACAACACTGGCCCTTGGTCAGGTAGTTACCTGAGTGACTATGCATGCGACAATGAGGGGTGCCGGAGCAGGTGCTGGAAAGACTAGTGTATTTATCTTCAAGCTCTGGCCTACGTAGTAACATGTTTTGATTATTACTATGTCTGAAGCGGTTTCTTCCCTAGCTGTGAGTTCAATTGAGGCATTCATTTTTCTTTATAAGCTGCATCTTTGTTATTTTCTACAACTTTATAAATAGAGTTCTTATGTTCTTTGCACCCTTTGTGGTCTCCTATCTTGCCGTTCCATGTCTATTTTCTATATAGCACTAGTAGCTATCGTACATTCCAATATGCATGGTTCTCATCAGAACAGTTCTCTTTATGGTACAACAAGTATGGTCCTTAGAAACGCTCTTCGTCAAGTTGTCACAGTTACTAAGTCTTTCAGTGGTGCGATCATTTAGCGGCTTCATTATGGTCATCGGATTCAAGATATAAACTTATAGCTTCGACATTTCTTTCATTCTCATCATTTCATCACGTATCATCATTACTGGCATTTGCAGTGTTTGAAGATCTATTCATTGTAGTAGCTCAGATTGCTAATTGATTTCATAAAATCTTTTAAAGAAGCTTCAATTGTCTTATGATTGCCTAACGTTTCATAACCTGTTTTGGTGTATCATCGACACAGGGTGCGAAGTGCCACATCAAGGATTGATGATTTGGGCTTCTGAGCACATAGCAGCTTCTCAAAGTTACATTCAATGGAATATGTTGAAAACAGTAAATGCAAGTTCAGTGTCCATTTATGAGGATGTCGACTCCATTATAGCTCGATGTTTTCACTACTGATAGTATCGGGTAAGGCTTGTTCCCTGTCAAAACAATGAAATGCCATATGTATGGTGTGGAAGAGAGGCATGCATGCATGCAACTGTAGTAGACTGCTTGAACAATCCATAAAGTTTTTCGCAATTCTTGCATACAGTCTTTTCTGCCATTGACGGAATTTCATGCATTAGTCTTGAATAGGGTTCAGGTTTGCTACGCCAATGGTCGTTGCGGGTTCATGACTTGAAAAAATGGGAAGAAGTTTATGGAGCGAATGGTGGGAAATGGGGGAGGTAGTGTTCAGAGTGGTTTGTTCTTATGTGATGCTTGGGTGACTGAAGGTGTTGGTATGTGATGGTCTAGTGGATGAGTGTAGTGAGGTGATGTTGGGTTGTAAGCCTTTATGAAGATGCTTGGTAAGGATTGTGGTTTGCAGTTCCAGCTTCTCGAGGCGTCAGAGGAACCAAAAAATCATTGGCTCGCTGAAATGGTATTAACCTTCCATTCCTCCAGGCAATGTTTATAGCTATGATCAAGGTTTAGGATGTGCGGAATATGCAACTTGTTATCCAATACTGTGCCTAAGAGAGCGAGCACGCGGGTTGATTAGTATGATCAATTGATGGTTTTTGTTTTGCTAGGGGTCGTGATTGAGAACCTTAGACCCTACAGCGAATGTGGCTTCTAGATGGATTTACTTTGTGCTTGTATGTCATTAAGTGTATAATAATGAAGGGCCATCGTTTAATATTTCCAACTACTTTTAATGAAGTTGGATGGGATGTTCTTTGAACTTCATATAAGTAGTGATCTTTGCAACCTAACCCCATTGTCAAACTAGTTGCACTCAATTTGAATCTTGAAACCGACTACTATAGGGCGGAGCCTAGTTTGTTATCCGTTTGACGACCCGCCGATATATGCTGCTTTTAATGGGAATTTATTGACCTTTTGGGCCGTTTGGCCCTGTGGACATTTGTTTGGGTTTTTTGTATGGGTGGGGTTTTTTATAGATATATAGAGTATTGTAGCCAGTGTACTCTGTATCTTCCCTTTATGATTCCCTGCACTCTGCGTTAGGCAATTGCCCCAGTTATCCTGTTTGTGTGTGTGATTGTTTTTTCTTTTGGCGTGTGTTTATCTCTATTATTGTTTCTCCACGGGTTGAATTCGTGTTTATTCCCTAAATGTTATCAGCTGGGTTAGGTTTGATGGGCAATGCGAGACAGGATAAGGTTCGATAGAAGTTTGATGGCACGATTTGCGTATTGGAGGATGCAGATTAAGATATCTTATGGGGAGAAATGCATCGCCTTTTTGGGACAACCTGAGAGTATGAAGGGCTAGGATGGGCATTCTGACGAAGGTTCTAGGTATTAGGTTACTCTGTCCAGGTCTGGTTGCACACAATGTTGTAAAGGAGAGCCACAGCATCTGTGAAGGCTTTTCGGTATTATGAAAAGCCGTCGCAACATAAGTGCATTATAGAAATTTGTTCATTTTAAAATGAGAGTCTAGTGCCAACATCCTGAATGCTTTATACATCACAATCAATTGTCGTCTGTAGAATTGCTTTTGATGATGAGTCGTGTACTGATGTCTTGATCTTTGCCAAAGTTGGGGATTGAGAGGAAGCAGAACATCTCGGAGGAAAAGCTCAAGTACAATATATACGAGATTTAATTTGGGCTGAGGATCGCCGAAGAGTGCAGGTGAACCTCAGGACTTCTTGTTGCCAACTTGAGCAAGAAGTAGAAGGAATAAGAATTCAATCGGGTAGTTCAATTCGAATTCTAATCGGAAATAGAAATAATCAGCCACAAGTACAAATTGGATTGTGAAAACAGGGTCACTTTAAAGCAAGCAAAGCCTAAAGAAGATGAGATATTCGCTGCTCGAAGAGAGGTTACAGATGCCTATTCTCTGCAGTGTGTCCACTTGAGATGGTTTTGGATTCAGGAGCTTCGTTTCATACATCACATCGGAATCTACGATTATGTTGAGGTGATTTTAGTAGTGGATTTGGCTGATGGTTTTCCTTGGATTTGTGGTGGGAGCGTCCGGTCGTTTTGCAATGGGTCTGTTTACTGGAGAGGTTCGCATATTCCCTTGGGAGATCTGATTTTCTGTGCACTATGATGAGGACATGCAAACTAGTGTTTAGTACTTGAAGCTTACAAAGGGGCTGGGTATGGTGGGAAGAGATGGCACTCTGTAATGACCTCATGCCAAAGACACATGTAGTGCTGATGGCAGTACTTGTTACGCCTTGGACCGAGACTTTGTAATGGTGAGAAGGATGAAGATGTCTGTCAAGAATCCAATTGAACAGTCCATTGATTTGAATGTGTGAAGTTGCTTTGGAAAGCAAAAAAAGGTGGCTTCTGAAAACTGCGGCCGATGCTGGAAAACTTGGACTATTACACACTGATTTGTGGGCTTCCTCGGTGTCCCTAGGAGTCAGGTATATCACCTTTTGAAACTCAAGTAGAAAGGATGGTTTATTTCTGAAAATAAATCTGATGTATTTGTAACTTTTAAAATGAGCATAGGTTGAGACGAAACAGGTTTGAAGTAAAATGTTTGAGGTCAGATAATGGGGCAGTACATAGATGGGATCCGTTAAGTATTTGCTGCCAGGATTTAGGATGAGACAGCTGCCTGACCACCCAGCAAATAGGTGTGCTGGTGCGCATAATAGAACGTCTATGAGCGCGTGTAGAAGTATTAGGTGCATGCTGCAGCTACAAACTTTTTTGGGCTGTGCTGTTGCATGCGGCTACGCTGATAACGGACCATCATCCATGGAGTTGTCCTGGGACGTTGGTAGCCTTATGAGGTGAAGTTTTCAATTTAAAAGTTTTTGTGTGTTTTCTTTGTTTCATATTGATTCTTATGTCCGTAGTAATTGATGCAAGTCATAGTTTTTCATTTGGGTGTGCGACTTCATGGTAGCTTAGTGTCGTATCAACAATTTATACTTAAAACTATTACAAGTAGCCAACTACGTTGCTAGTGGTTCTGGATCGTTTCCTGGGAGGCGTTTTTCCCATAGTGATAATTACTTGGAAGGGTGATTTTAAAAATGAAAGTTTTAGAGGGTTAAACTATCTAGCTAACATAAAGTCTTAATAAAGGTGTTTGGTGTAAACCATGTTTCTCTCAAAGTTAGGGATAGCTATGTCTGCTCTATGATTTGGAATCTCAGTCTAGGTCTCGTGGGTTGCAACTATTGATGTTGCTTCCGAACCGTTGGATTCAGCAATCAATTAATCCTCTAATGGCAAACAGGTAGTATGATTTATCAATGATTATTACCTTAGATTCCTTTGAATGGCTCAGTAAGAGATACTTGGTTAAAGCACAAAGCTTACCGAATCAATTCAACTCAAAGTCTATTCGGGTGAAAACTCACCTTTCACTCTGGCCTTGAAATTGTTCTAAGGGAATTAATGCAAAACTTGAATTGAACCTCACCTTCACAATTAGCGTCTAGATGTAACTAATGGATATAATCCAAGAGCTTAATTGCCTGAAGTGTCAAAGGAATAAAAACCGAACTTTGATAATGACCATTAATGGAACAACGACTACTTCCTTCGGTGCGAGAATTTCATGGGATGCATCAAGCTATCACTAATCCATACTTTGAGAACTTAATTTTAGCAACATCCTTTAGGAAGCTCAGAGGCTGTTGGCTATAGAAATTGAATGGGAAGCAGGGAAAGAGAAAAATTAGCGTTTATTTCTAAGTATGTACAGCGGATCGATCCCCCAATCTGCATGTTTGGTTTGCTCTTATATAGCAAATTAACAGATAAAGCTTATGTCGGACTGAAGTACAGTACAAAAGAATTTACGAAAAAATATCATAGTCAAATATTTGGGTCGGTGGTGCGTGTGGAGAAACAGAGGATTTTAATCTTCGCATGTGCTAATCCCCTGCTAAATTTCGAAGTTTCTCATGTGCGAGTGGCAAAATTCGCACCATGTAGAATCTCCTTGCGATTGCATTGACGACACATTGTTTCGAAGCCATATCTTCCTTAGTTCAGCTCCAACCTACACGGTTTTGAGCGTTGTTTTGGACTTCCTAAGTTTCAATGTATATACTGCAAATTGGATATCGGATAGTTCCTCAAAGTGCGAAGAGACTGCAGCTGTTTTTTCCTTGTTTTCTTCACTCTGTTTTCCTCTTCCATTGTGGCTCTGTTCACTGAATTCAAGTCCTAACGTCAAAATCCTTGCACTTGCCCAATTAGCTCTACCACTTGGATGCTTGATTGGTTTCATAGTGATCAATGTAACTGCACAATTGGTTTAACAATTACTAAGTACCTTTGATTAATTGGGTTAAGATGTATATGATTACTTCAAAAGTGCTTAACATATTATTAGGTCTACAAAAAGATTTTTTGTTAATCATTGAGTATGGTGTGGAATTTGGCTATAGTTTTGGAGAACAAACAGGAATATCATCGAGTAGAAAGTGATATTTAATGAAGTTATGTCAAGGACAGCGTCAATGAACGTCAGTGTTCGAGATGTTCAAGAAAATCTGAGTTTGGTCAATTAGATGAATTGATTGAAGTTCGTCCAATAAAGAGGGTAAAGAGATAATGGGAGAAGAATTCACAGTAATTTGGTTTACCCTGTAGCTAGTTCGCGATCTTCCCAAGGAAATAGAACCCTCACAGGTTTTCACTGTTTAATTATCCTGTGATGATGGTGTGACGTCAGGTTACTATGATGCCTTGCAAGCTGAGAATTCAGCAAGTGGGGTTATCATGAGATGAGTGGATCTTGTTGGGGGAAGAATGGGAACTGAAATTGCATGGGAATAAGTGCCAACAAGCGTGGTTATAAGATAGAATGGCATTGATAGGCACGTACAGGCTTATTGTTAGGGTTCCACCGAAGGAGGCTTGACTAACAGAGATATTTTTCGCCAGTGGTGAGATGTCAACAATTGACTGTATTGGTAATGTTGCTGCATGAAAACTTACATTTGAGCAGTTAGATTGAAACGATTCCTTCATGGGACTTGAGAGAGACTTTACTTGATTCAACAGAAGGTTCATTCGTTCCAGGGACAAGAAGTTGTCTGCAAATGAGAAGGGCTTGTTGGCCTTACAGCTCCTAGCGTGGTACAGAGTTGACAATTTAGCGTGAATGGGTTTCAAGCGATGGAGTTATTTTTTGCTATGTTATCCTTTGAATTCTTACTCATATTCGTTAGTTGTGATATGGATTGCAGGGTTGACATTGAGAAGTATTATAATCTGAAGAACATTGTCCAACACATGCAATGAGTTTGGGGCTGCAGCAATCCTGGGTAGAGACTCATAGGCAAGCTATGGTACATTGTAAGCTTTCACAGAGGTTGTGAAAAGTTATAGAGTTCACATGATGAACTTACCAGTGAGGCACACCCTGGTGTCATTTAAACTGAGCAGACGTCACCGAGACAGAAGAAAGGGCATATGGCAAGTGCCTTGCTAGCTATGGCATGTGTTGCTATGGTGTGTCAAGGCACTTGCATTGAGTGGGTTGGGAGATCTGATTAAGCTGAAGCGCATTGGCGTCAGTGGTTTAAGCTATTAAAGGTCATTTAATGCCCTTCGTTACGGTGCAAAAGCTTGAAACTTCGGGGTTCGACTCTAGATGTATTTGATGGTGTTTATGTAGAAAGTCTACGAGCGTGTGTTTTACTCTAGGTGCTACGCTACTCTCATGACTTCATCTAAGAAGTTTTACTTCGTCTACTACAGGCTGAGTCCTGCTCTCCATGAAGTGGAAGAGGATGATTTGGACTATGGTTCTTAGATGAATTGGTAAGCAGGATGGCTTCTCACACGTGACGTTAGATTGCCATTTTCTTGCAAATTGGACTTTCATTCAAGTCGAACCTATTAAAACAATTACCTTTATCGTTTTTGTTATATACTGTAATTGTGGAATTTTGGATCTAGACCCCAATGTTTGCTAAGGTGTCACATTGAGGAAGTTGAAGCTGTGCGCAGCTTCCCATTGTCTTGTTGAGATATGAGTGAGTGTGTAGGTGTTCTTGGGATACGTTGATGTTGTGATTGGACTAGTCTCAGTGGAGATTTGTTGGGGCTTTTGTGGAGCCTAGTTTTGTTTGATCGGTTGACACCCGACCCGAGAAATTGATGCTTTAATGGGGATTATTGGGCCTGTTGGCCGTTTATCCATTGTGAACACCTTTTTAATTGGTTTTTGTATGTGGGTTTGTGCTACTATTTAGGATATTGTAGCCGCAAGTTGTACTCTATTCTTCCTTTATAGTTGATTCCTGCAACTCGTGGCGTGGACTTGTTCCAACCCGTAATTTTTTGTGGTGTTGATTGTTTTCTTAGCGTGTGTTTTCTCTATTTTTCTGTTTCTCCGCGTTGGGCATTCGTTGATTCCCTAATATCAGCTCCAAATTGTCTCCTAGATCTGTGCTTGGGCAGCTTTTATTTAGACGAGTTTGACAAGGGGCAAATCACATTGGATGAGTTATCCTAACTCATCTTGTTCGAGCTGCTACTTGAGTTAGAGCTGTCGGGGCCTATGAAGGTGGCCTGCATGGTGGAATTGCATGCGCTTGGACATATTTACTTCTATCTTGTTGCAAATTTCTAGTTTTACTGTTGACTCCTACCCAGTCTCCAAACTCTAACATCGTTGAGGACAAATGTGTCTGTTCAGTGTTAGCCGGAATGATCAATACATAATCCCATGGAGTTTCTGGCCAGACGCCCCAATGTTTCCAAACAACTCTCCATAACCCTCATTCATGATCACCAGCTTTAATGTTATCTACATGAATCTTCCCTCAAACAACTTAGAACAGGTTGAAACTAGGCAGAAATAGAGCCAGGAGAAGCGAATGATCTAACCATGCTTTCCATTGTTTTAATCAAAGGGCCAAAAATAGTAAGACTCAGTTGAACAATTAATTGGACTATCGCACCAACGAAACCAAGTGAATCCAGTATATTTTACAAGATAATCAGATTACGAAAGAGAACAAGAGCAATATAATTCAACATTAGATTCAGCAAAACACCAGAATCTTGATGTCAATTGAATGCAGAACTTGCTTAGGCCACAAAATACATAGATACATCTAGACCCGGAAATTGCAGCTATGTGCTTACCTGAGTAATCTATCATAGTTTCTTCTGCTCTCTCTTGTTCTTTGCAAAACTTGACCTCTTCTGTCCCGTTTTTCTTCTTTCACTCAAACCCTCCTTCTAGCTATCCATGTCTCCCTTTAAAAATCTCTTCTCCCCTTTCTTCTCCATTCCAAGCTCCACCAACATTTATATCCCTCTTACTCCTATCCTCAATTCAGGAATGTTCTCTCTTAACACCCTGGCAAGGTAGCGGTCCTTTGCCATGTGCTCTGTATCCGCTCGTCTCAGAGGTCGTCCCATCCTCCAATTGAAAAAAACGCTCCCCAGTCAAGATGTTTAAATGTTTATATATTTTAATAAAATCATATTTACTATAAATTTTATTAGAATTTTATTTCTACTTTAAATAACATTATTTATTTTAATAAATTAAATTATTATATTTATTCCCCCCCTCCCCTATCATTTATTTTAATTATAAAAATGGACTCGATATTTTTATTTTTTTAGTATTGTGATGCATTTTTTTAGTAAATTATATTTTTAATATTTCAATAAATTTAAGGTGGTGATGTTTTTTTAATGGATAATGGAAATATGCAAGAGTAAATAATAATATAAAATGATATTAAATTAGAAAATAATTTAAGTCTAAATATTATTATATATATAAATAACAAATTCAAATTTGAATTTATATTTTTATTTTGAAAATTGCATTTATCGTCGTTTTTAGACATCGCCTATTTTCAAGTTTCCGCCTAATTGTGTTCACCTTTCAAGCCTCTTCAGCTGTGTGCGTCTCAGGCCTATTTTGTGTCCAATATTTTTTTTTATTCTGTTCGATCTCGGTGGTGATTTCGTTTTCAAGATGATTTTCGCCTTTTTTGCCAAAAGATGATCTATTCTTCTTGGTGTGTTATTCCTTAGGTTGGAGCAATTGGAGCTTTTGCGATTGATTTATTTCAAGTTTTGTTAGGTGAATTCAAGGTTCTTTTTGTTAGTTTGTCAATTTTTACTTGATTGTATATAAATTGGTTTATTTTTCCGCCATGTACATTTGACTAAAGCAAAGCAAAATTCCAATTCCTTTATTTTATTTTTTTCTGGTTATTTATGTCTTGCTAATTTCCATATATATATAGTCGTATAGGAAAGGTGATTTATGATCTTTCTCGTATAATCTTTGTAAAATCAATGTACCTAAAAACAAATCCAACATAATTTGATAGGCATTCTCTCCAGCTTTCTATTATAGGATTGGATGGTGCAAGTCTTTAACTTTCTTATACAGATCTAATCACATATTTTTTTTACTAACCTGATGTAAATATGATATGATTTTTAAGATCCAGTTTTGTAATTCTCATAAGGTTGCGATATTTCATGTAATATCCTTCACTGTTAATTCTGGTGATGAAATAATAAATTTTGCTTCATTTACATTTATTTTAGTGTTTGATAAGATATCGTGATTTGGAGGTCCTGGATTTTCATCTCTAGTCATTGTAGTTGGTTCATTTATTCTTTGAGCCCACTTGAATCAGAAATGATAACTTTCATCTACTCATAAACCCAACCTTCCATCAATTATAAATTAAACCGCATCATCTCTATTTTCTCAGTTTATTAAGTTCAATTAAGTACTTTATTAATTTAGGTAGCTCGTATTCATGAGTTGTCTAATATTTTAGTTGAGTTTGAGTTATCATTTAGTATCCATATACTTTTTTAACTTTTTTTTTGTACATTCATGCCAAAATTTAATAAGGTATGGTCTCCATTTTTTTTGAAATATTAAATTGCTGATTTTAAAAATAAAAATAAATAAAATGTATACATTTAATTGTTTTTAATTTAATTTTAAAGATAATGCGGCTGTATTATATAATAAATAATTATACAATACATTATTTGTTATAATACTCAATCGGCTCTATTTGATTTAGTGGCTCTAACAACGTAATAACTCAATTAGGTTGATTTGCTTTTTTTATCATGCTAACAATTCAAAGGATGACATTGCTATGATCAGTTTCGTATGTATCAAGTTTCCCTCCTTGAAACCTATAAATTA
>JBAPGN010001791.1:0-10528 GCA_037355405.1 Vitis amurensis | reverse complement strand
CTTCTTGTGTCTCCTCCCCATTGAATAAAGGCAGAATTTCTTCCCTCTTTTTCCAAGGGGGTAGAGTAGCAAGCAAATCTGAGGGTTCAGATAACCCTTCATCAAGATCCCTAAGACTCTCATTCAAATCTTTAAGCATTTTCTGATCACAGTGCTCCTCCCCTAAGTTGTCAATCATGCACACCTCTTTTGGTCCTTCTTCTTCTTCCGGATGGAATTGTTTCTTGCACAAATAAAAGATGTTGAGCTCTATCGTCATGTTGCCAAACATAAGTTGCATGACTCCATTCCCACAATTGATGATAGCATTTGACGTAGCTAGGAACGGTCTTCCAAGTATGATAGGAACATAATTAGTTTCTTTGGCAACTGAGTCCGTATCAAGAACAACAAAATCCACTGGGTAGTAGAATTTGTGAACTTAAACTAAGACATCTTCAACCATGCCTCTTGGAGTCTTCACAGATCTATCTGCTAGAGATAGAGTGATTGATGTTAGCTTCAACTCTCCAAGTCCCAATTGCTGGTAGACAGAGTAGGGTAGCAAATTCAAACTTGCCCCCAACTACAACAAAGCTTTATCCACACATGTCCCTCCAATCATCACTAAGATCGTAGGACAACCCAGATCTTTGTATTTCACTGGAGACTTGCACTGTATAATGGCACTTACTTGCTTAGTTAAGAAGGCTTTCTTATTCACATTCAACCCTCTTTTTATAGTGCATAAGTCCTTCAAGAATTTTGCATAAGTCGGAACTTGTTTGATCATGTCTAGCAAAGGGATATTAACTTTCACTTGCTTCAACACTTCAAGAATTTCTGATGCATTATTGATTCCCTTTTTGCCATGCAAAGCTCAGGGGAAAGGTGGAGGTGTGTGTTTCTTCATAATATCTTCTTGGTTGATGGTCCTCTCTGGTTCTTCATTCACAGTAGATTCAAGGTCCTCCTTCTTTACACTGTTCCCTTTTCTCTTTCCTTTGATTTCCTCCCTCTTCTCTTTCTCTGCTTCACTCTCTGGTTCATGCTCTGGCTTGGATGTAGGCAGATCAACCTCTTTACCACTCCTTAGAGTGATCACTGCTTTGACTTCCCTCACCTGTGAAGATTCTCCCTCTTGAGCTCTACTTCATGGATACCCTTGGGATTCTGATGAGGTTGAGAAGGAAATTTTCCTTTCTTTTGCACTGTGTTGACATTAGTGATCCATGAGATTGAGTACTGGAGATTGTCTATCTTCTGAGATAGATCATTTTGCATCCCATCCATCATTTTGTTCAATGTACTCTCTACACTGTCAATTCTTTGACTGAGCTGAGCATTGATGGATTTCTGGTCTCCAACAAAGTCTCCCACGACCTTGCTAAGATTCACAACAGCTTGTTAAAGATTTGAGACTTGCGGAGGTGCTTAGCCAGGTTGTGTGTACTGAGGTGCCCTTGGCTTCCAAGAGAAATTTAGATGGTTTATCCAATTTGAATTGTAGGTGTTGCCATATGAAGCATTGTTATTGGGCTTAAATTGTCCAATAACATTTGCTTGATCCCCAAACATTTCTCTCACGGCTGGAATCGTAGGACACTCCTCCACCAAGTGCTCAAAAGATTGACAAATGGAACACGACATAGCTTGCATTGGTGTTTCAGAAATGACATGCACTTCTCGTATCTTCTTTATTTCTAGCTCCTCCAATCTTTTGCCATAGCTGCAACTTTTGCTTTCATATCGATGTCTTCATTCATAGTATACATCCCAGCCTTAGCATTAGGAGCATTAGATTGAGACTTCATTCTTCCCACTTCTCTGGCATTCGGCTCATCCCATCCTCTTAAAACTTCAGCCACATAACTCAAGAAATCCATGGCTTTCTCCGGATTTGATTCGTTCCCAATTGGTGTATCAGCTGATTCATGTCCTCTCAATGGTCCCTGACAATGGTTCCATTTGATTCATGTCCAGCTGATGTTCCTTGATTGTGGTCCTTAGACGGGAGTAATCAACAAAATTTATAACCTATTACACCATGTACTAGGATAGCCTCAGCTAGCATAGCATAGTGGCTCTAGGGTCGTTCACTGGGATGTGTTTTCACTTCACAATTGATATTAGTTAAAGAGTTGAATTGGTGCTTTTTCATTTCAAGGTTAGCTTTAAAAGAAAACATAAAGATGTTTGAAAAGGTTGGTTTTAAGCTAACCAAAAATAAAGTAACGGAAATTACTTATAAAGAAAAGTGTTTCTTGGAGTTTCATATCACTAGGCTCAGGTTCCTTATACAAAAAGGGAGTTCCGGTCACTTGTTTCTTTTCCTCGCATTGGGGATTTAACATATAGTTATTTCCCGAACCGGTATGGTACAGATGCTTCCCCTTAATGGGTTCAAACACTAAATCCCTCTCATTGACTCATGTTGCAATGGTTCATACCTTTCACCTAGTATTGGCCATTCAAGGTGATCCTTAACCTTGGATTTCCCTTCACAAGCTCGCAAGAGATAACTAATGGATGTCTCCTTAGAGTCCCAAAGCTTACCAAGTGTTGGCTATTCTAGAAAATCCTACCTTCAAGTCACCTCCCAAAGGCTCCCAAGAGATAAACTAGTGTATCTCAATGGATGGAGACCACTTGTCTTACCAACTGTTGGCCCAGGTGATTTTAAGGAGTTTCAAGTTAACTAAAAAGATAAAAACCATTAACGGGTCACACTTTCTCTTAATTAAAAGCTGAAACAACAAAACTTCCAATTTTGCATTCGAAAACTTACCCGGCTTTCTTCACTCCAAGAGACAAAGAGCCTAGCCATTCATCCTCTGAGGAAACATCCTCACAGTTTGATTTGTTAGAAATAAAAATAACGAGAAAACAAAAATATGAAGGAAAAACAGAGCAAGTGCTCTGTAAAATATCTTTCTTACTATGATCCTCCTCTCATCGGATTACATATATTACAAGATTTGTGATATATTCCTTTTTTATTTACATTGGTTCAAAGATATATATAGAGAAGATATTTTCTAAGAAATATCCCAATAATATCTTTGATGATTACAAGGAGAAAATAGAAATTTACACAAAATATCTTGAGAAAAAAATCTAACTTAGTCGGTAGCAAATATCTGAGATTGCACAGGTGGATTTCGCACGTTGAATTGTCCATTTTCCAAGTTTGAACTTTGATTTTGCAAGTTGAATGTGATTTCACAACTTGGAGATGATTCCGCAACTTGGAGATGATTTGCAACTTCATTCGCAGCTTGGAGGTGATTTCGCAACGTGGTTCGCAGCTGCGAAGATGGAGGCTTGGGCTACGAAATGGCACTCGTGTGCCAAAGGTGGGTTTCGCAGCTCATTTCACAGCTGCGAAATGGGAGTGTGAGGCTGCGAAATGGCGCTCGTGTGCCAAAGGGGCGTTTCGCAGTTGCGAAATTTTCGCACAACTTGATGTGGTTGTCTTCAAATGGCCATTACTTCTTCGTTTCAACTCCAATTCATGCACCATTTGAAGTGTTGGACTCCTGACTTCCCGAGCTTTGAAACGACATATAGTATGCATGAATGGACTCCTGGAAGTACTCGAAATGTGTTCAACAGTTTCCGTCCTCTTGAATTTCTTCATGTTAGATTCCTCTCTTTGCTTCTCTTCCTTGCATTCTTGATGTGCTTTTGGCAAAGGAATACAAAGCTCCAAATCTTGGATTATTCTTGTAAATGAGCTTCCAATTTCTTTGCCATGGATTATATAAAGCTCTCCCTCATCTTAAATTTCTTTGGTGATCAAAAAGCTATCAAAAACACCAAAACTTAACACAATTTGATTAGAAACGATTGCAAGGGTCCTTAACATCCCAATTGAGTTAAAAGGTATTAACTACTACTCAAAAGTGTTTAAAAGAGTTAATTACAAGCTATAAAATAGCACTTTTTGAGTAGTAATCAGGATTCTTACTCATGAAGTCTCCTTCGCACATAGTTTCTAAGAGTTGCTTCATTGAGGAAGACATATAGTTGTTCATGAGCTAATGGCTCTAGATGATATGAACAACTTAGGGTTGTCATTGAAATTAATGACTCAGGGTCGTGAGCTTAGGGCTTTAGATTCTATGATTAATCCAGGGATATGGATATCATGAACTATTATGGGTCATGAGCTCAAGCCTCTAGATATTATGAACAGCTCAAGGCTGTGATTGACATGAACAACACCAAGTCGTGAGCTCAGGACTCAAGATTCTATGAACAGCTCAAGGTTGTTATTTACTTGAAAGAATCTTGGTCGTGAGATCAAGGCTCTAAATTATTTGAATAGCTCAAGGTTGTCATTCACATGAACAATTCTAGGTCATGAGCTTAAGAATCTTGATGGTATGAATAATTCAGAGTTGTGGATGACATGAACGACTCCGGGACATGAGCTTAGGCCTCTAAATACTATGATGAGCTTAGAGTTATAGTTAACACGAACTATAGTTGTGGTTGACATGAACGACTAAATTTTGTGAGCTCAAGGCTCTAGATGTTATGAATAGCTCAGAGTTATGGTTGACATAAATGACTCCAGGTCATAAGCTCAGGTCTCTAGATGGTATGAATAGCTTTTGGGTGCGGTTGACATGAACGACTATGGGTTGTAAACTCAAGGCACTCGATGGTATGAACAATTGAGGGCTATATTGGACATGAAAAACTCCAACCCATGATGTCAAGGGTTTAGATGTTGTGAACAACTTAGGGTTTTGGATGACAAGAATGACTCCAGTACATGAGCTCAGGCCTCTAGATATTGGGACCAGCTTAAGGCTGTTATTAACTTTAATGACTTTGGGTCATGAGACCAAGGCTCTAGATGCTATGAACAAGTCAGGGCTGTAGTTGACATGAATGACTCAAGGTCATGAGCTCAGGGTTCTAGATGATATGAGCGACTCTGGGTTGTGGTTGACATGAATGACCAGGGGTCATGAGCTCAAGGCTCCAGATGCTATGAACAACTCAAGGTTGTAGATGACATGAATGATTTCAAGTGTTAAGCTCGGGGCTTTAGATACCATGAACTTGACATGAAAGACTTTGGGTCTTAAGCTCAATGCTTTAAAAGCAATGAACAACTCAAAGTTGTGGATGATATGAATGACTCAGGATCCTATGAACCGCTAAAGTTTGTGGATGATATGAACGATTCTTCATTGTCAGGTCATGCCTTTAGATCTTATGAACAACTTAGGGCTATGGATGAGATGAATGATTCCTGGTTCATGAGCTCAAGGATCAAAATAGTATGAACAACTCAAGGTTGTGGTTGACATAAATGGCTCTAAGTCGTGAGCTCAGAGCTTTAGATGCTATGAATCGCTCAAGATTGTGCATGAGATGGGCTATTGTGGGTCATGAGCTTAGGGCTTTGGATGCTACGAACTACTTAGGACAGTGGATGACTTGAGCTACTCCATATCATGAGGTAAAGGATATGGATGCTATGTGATTCGTTCCCAATTGGTGTATTAGCTGATTCATGTCTTCTCAATGGTCCCTGACAACGGTGCCATTTGATTCGTGTCTAGCTGGTGTTCCTTGATTGCAGTCCTCAGACGGGAGTAATCAACAAAGTTTATAACCTATTACACCATGTACTAGGATAGACTCAGCTAGCATAGCATAATGGCTCTAAGGTCGTTCACTGGGATGGGTTTTCACTCAACAAGTGATATTAATTCAAAGCTGAATTGGTGCTTTTTCATTTCAAGGTTAGCTTTAATAGAAAACATAAAGATGTTTGAAAAGGTTGGTTTTAAGCTAACAAAAATAGTAACTAATTTTAATTACAAAGAAAAGTGTTTCTTGGAGTTTCAGATCACTAGGCTCAGGTTCCTAATACAAAAAGAGAGTTTCGGTCACTTGTTCCTTTTCCTCGCATTGGGGATTTAACATATAGTTATTTCCCGAACCGGTGTGGTACAGATGCTTCTCCTTAATGGGTTCAAACACTAAATCCCTCTCACTGATGCATCTTGCAATGGCTCATGCCTCTCACCTAGCATTTGCCATTCAAGGTGATCCTTAACCTTGGATTTCCCTTCAAAAGCTAGCAAGAGATAACTAATGGATGTCTCCTTGGAGTCCAAAAGCTTACCAAGTGTTGGCTAGTCTAGAAAATCCTACCTTTAAACCACCTCCCAAAGGCTCGCAAGAGATAAACTAGTGTATCTCAATGGACAGAGACCACTTGCCTTACCAAGTGTTGGCCTAGGTGATTTAAAGGCGTTTTAAATTAACTAAAAAGATAAAAACCATTAACGGGTCACACTTTCTCTTCATTAAAAGCTGAAACAACAAAACTTCCAATTTTTGCATGTGAAAACTTATCCGGCTTTCTTCACTCCAAGAAACAAAGAGCCTAGCCACTCATCCTCTGAGGAAACATCCTCAGAGTTTGTTTGGCTAGAAATAAAAATAACGAGAAAACAAAAATATGAAGGAAAAACTAGAGCAAGTGCTCTGTAAAATATATTTCTTACTATGATCCTCCTCTCATCGGATTACATATATTACAAGATATATTTCTTTACATTGGTTCAAAGATATATATAGAGAACTGTAGACCCCCTTAAGAGAGCAAAGACGGTTAGTTTTTTTTTAAGGGATTTTTTTTTTTTTTATGGCATGGGAAGGATAATGTCTCGCCACCTGGAGGAGCTGGCGACACCTAGGATAAGTGAGTGGGGGGTGGGGGTTGGGGGGGGCTTTTCTGCTGGAGGAAGCCAGATTGGTGGAGGTAGCAAGTCAAGATGGCCGGCCATGCTATGGGTGGAGGAGGCCATGCTGCTGATTGGTGAACAGGAAAGCAAGTAGTGACTTGCCAAAGAAGATAGAAACAGGGAAAAAAAGAACAAAAAAGGAGGAGAAAGCCAGAGAGAGGCAGGGGTTTTTCTGGTGCTTTCGAGGGGGGCAGAGGTGGGAGTTTTACAGCTCACTGAGAACCAAGCGATTTTGCTCCAAGGGAGGCATTCAAGTTTGATCATCTCCCACTTGAGGTTCTTCACTTTTACAGTCATGTTTTACTCATTTCTGATGTTCGGGATGCTCATTTTTTATTGTCTAAGACGTTAAGCTGGTTCTTCATTTTTGTTTGTTTGATCTCTGTTTATTCCCATGAAAGTTACATGATGCTTGCGTTATCTCTTTATATGTTGAAACCACTCTTCTGGTACTCCATTTCCTCCTTAGAAGCTATAGAGTTGCATTCAACACCTACCTTTCCAATCACATGAGGAGTGCGTAGTCTGCATATATATAATGAGATAGGTAAAGGCAAGGGTAACATGCATAGAAATGAGAACTTCCACTCATCACTAGTGGCCTTAGGTATCGAAAAGAAGCCCTCTTTCTGTTTGGCCTTTATCTATAGATCTTTCACTACTCGTACTGTGATACCTTCTATCGGACAGTGATATATATCTGAGTCATCTCTCGTCCATCTCTGAGATTATTAAGTGGGTAACAAGATAAAATTTCCAGCATCCACCCACCAAGTCCTCCACTAAGTCCCCATCATCAATGGTTGCATCTTCCCGTAAGGTTTGGTTTCGAACGCCTATGGCTCGAAGTTGATGGAAGTAGTGATCACCATTGATGAGCTCCGGCGAGCTGGCGTCAATGTGACCGTCGTCCCTGTGAGGAAGCGGCTTCAAGTTGACGCGTGCCAAGGCGTGGATATTGTTGCGGATGCCCCAATTTCTGATTGCGCTGGTGCTGATTTCGATCTCATTTTGCTGCCGGGAGGAATGTCAGGCGCTGCAACTCTTGGAGATGATGACATTCTGGAAAGCATGGTGAAGAAGCATGCTGATGATGGGCAGCTCTATGCTAGATTTTGTTAGAAAACCACACTTCATACACAGGTTAGTCCATAAGAAAATAAAAGAAAACTGGAAAAAAAAAACTGAAAAAAAAACAGAGAATTAAGGAAGAAGATTAGACCGAGTCTTGTGAAAAACACAATCTCCTTAAAACAGATTCGCCTTCTCCACAGGTGCTTTGAGAATCGCAAGGCGTCTGTCTCCCAAGATAAAACGATCTTCGAATGGCAGCAACAGCACTCTGCAACCACTCCGGCGAACTGGAAATTGTTCAACTCTATCACGGACACGGAAGGAAGGAACTCTGACAATACTCCAAAGTTTTTTTTCTTTCTGTACTTATGAAAGAAAGTCTACCACTATTTATAGACTTCAAGGAGGGAAGAATACAGACAGGTTCAGAAAGCCAAACTGAATTTGGCTTCTTGAGACTCTTAAAATTCTGGAAAAAATGATGAATTTATTTAATTCAAGGGATTTACTTAATTTCATTCATCCCCTTTTTCCAACAGATTTCGTGTAGCACCTGCTGTGGCACTTGGATCATGGGGTTTAATGCATGTTTTTGCTTTCTGGTTTAATGTCGAATTAAATGGGTCTGTAGGATTTTCATTTTTTTATTTATTTCCTGCTAGTGGCTTATTCCATTACCTTGCCCATGTCATCATTCTTCAATACCCACTCATCAATCTTCATGCAAAAGCTGTTTGCTCAGGTGGTAAAATAAAATAAAATATGTAAAATGGGTTTATGGGCATTACACCAGAGACGTGCACTTAAAGATCACCACAATTCATATTTCTTTTATTATTTCTTCACGTTTTGGATATCAAAGTAATTTTCTAAATATTCTAGTTTTCGAAATTTAATTTTCCGACCTTCCATCCTCAATAATTTTTCGGTTTCCAATTTTCGAAATTTAATTTTCCGACATTCCATCCTTAAAATAATTTTTTGGGTTTTCACTTTTCGAAATTTAATTTTCCGGCATTCCATCCTTAAAATATTTTTTCGGGTTTCCACTTTTCGAAATTTAATTTTCCGGCATTCCATCCTTAAAATATTTTTTCGGGTTTCCACTTTTCGAAATTTAATTTTCCGACCTTCCATCCTTAAAATAATTTTTCGGGTTTCCACTTTTTGAAATTTAATTTTCCGGCATTCCATCCTTAAAATAATTTTTCTCGTTTCCACTTTTCGAAATTTAATTTTTCGGCATTCCATTCTTAAAATATTTTTTTGGGTTTCCAATTTTCGAAATTTAATTTTCCGACATTCCATCCTTAAAATAATTTTTCGGGTTTTCACTTTTTGAAATTTAATTTTCCGATATTCCATCCTTAAAATAATTTTTCGGGTTTCCACTTTTCGAAATTTAATTTTCCAGCATTCCATCCTTAAAATAATTTTTCGGGTTTCCACTTTTTGAAATTTAATTTTTTGACTTTCCATTCTTAATAATTTTTCGAGTTTCCAATTTTCGAAATTTAATTTTCCGACATTCCATCCTTAAAATAATTTTTCGGGTTTTCACTTTTTGAAATTTAATTTTCGGGCATTCTATCCTTAAAATATTTTTTCGGGTTTCCACTTTTCGAAATTTAATTTTCCGACCTTCCATCCTTAAAATAATTTTTTGGGTTTTTACGTTTTGAAATTTAATTTTCCGACATTCCATCCTTAAAATAATTTTTCGGGTTTCCACTTTTCGAAATTTAATTTTCCGGCATTCCATCAGTAAAATATTTTTTCAGGTTTCCAATTTTCAAAATTTAATTTTCCGACATTCCATCCTTAAAATAATTTTTCGGGTTTTCACTTTTTGAAATTTAATTTTCCGACATTCCATCCTTAAAATAATTTTTCGGGTTTCTACTTTTCGAAATTTAATTTTCCGGCATTCCATCCTTAAAATAATTTTTCGGGTTTCCACTTTTTGAAATTTAATTTTCCGACATTCCATCCTTAAAATAATTTTTTGGGCTTTCACTTTTAGAAATTTAATTTTCCGGCATTCCATCCTTAAAATATTTTTTCGGGTTTCCACTTTTCGAAATTTAATTTTCCGGCATTCCATCCTTAAAATATTTTTTCAGGTTTCCACTTTTCGAAATTTAATTTTCCGACCTTCCATCCTTAAAATAATTTTTATGGTTTCCACTTTTCGAAATTTAATTTTCCGGCATTCCATTCTTAAAATATTTTTTCGGGTTTCCAATTTTCGAAATTTAGTTTTCTGACATTCTATCCTTAAAATAATTTTTCGGGTTTTCACTTTTTGAAATTTAATTTTCCGACATTCCATCCTTAAAATAATTTTTCGGGTTTCCACTTTTCGAAATTTAATTTTTCCGGCATTCCATCCTTAAAATAATTTTTCGGGTTTCCACTTTTCGAAATTTATTTTTTCAACTTTCCATCCCTAATAATTTTTCGAGTTTCCAATTTTTGAAATTTAATTTTCCGACATTCCATCCTTCAAAATAATTTTTCGGGTTTTCACTTTTCGAAATTTAATTTTCCGGCATTCCATCCTTAAAATATTTTTTCGGGTTTCCACTTTTCGAAATTTAATTTTCCGACCTTCCATCCTTAAAATAATTTTTTTGGTTTTTACGTTTTGAAATTTAATTTTCCGACATTCCATCCTTAAAATAATTTTTCGGGTTTCC
>JBAPGN010001790.1:0-13849 GCA_037355405.1 Vitis amurensis | reverse complement strand
CATGTGACAAAAATCTATGAATAGCGGGCCGGTTCTTGAGCACTTTGTTACTGTTTTTATATGGAATGTGGTATTTTCTTATTATTTTTTCTTGATATCTATCTGACTTGGTAAATGTTATAGTACCTTTTTGTTCATTAAAGTCTGTTGTAATGATTGAAAATGTTTTTAAGAATAGTTTTGATGCAGTCTTTGATGTTTTGTGAAAAATGTTGTTGGGAACTGAGTGTTTTAACTGTATTCTATATATAAATATATTTGAAAAATAATTTTATATTGGTATTTTATTTTAATCATTAGTTCAATTGTGTATTTTTTTTAAACAACTTCATAAAACAAGTGAAACGAAAAAGACGTTTCTTGAACAACCTGTTCTAAGACAAACTATTTCCGTTTATAGAATAGACTATTTTCTTTTCTGGTCTCTAATGGTTTCGTTTTTCTTTTGAGAAGAAAAACAGCTTTTGAAAACAGTTACCAAAGACCCTAAGCTGACCTGTAGATTTTAATTCCTAGAATGCTTCAAGTAATACTTCCAGTGACATTCATTATATGATCAGTGCCTTTGGATGCTCTTAGGATTGGTTTGTATTGAAAGTAATCTGCTGCTGCTCTGAATCAGTTGATATCTTGTCACGAATATTCTAATCACTCTCGTGGAAAACTGGGACTTATAACATGACAAGCAATAATAATAACTGAACCATAATAACCAATGAGGGAAAAACAAGAAAGATGAGTTCCTTTTTATCTTTAACCATCTTTGTGAAGTTTATTTAATTCTTGATTCTTTTACCAAATCACATTTATATGCCCTTGTTTTTAGGGGAGTTAATTGTTAATATAGAATTCTAAGCTATTTCATGGTACCTATTTATTATTCCCCACAGGGGAGAGCACATCTCATCGATTGTCGGTCTGAAAAATCGGTTTGTCCACAGAGATGTTTATTATATATATGCATATTTTTATTAATCTTTCATTCACCATGTTCATGTGTCTCTTATGTTCTCTTTGGCATACTCTGTGTTATGTATACTGCACCCCATCTTTTGTTAGGCTTAGTTATTAAATTCCTATGCCTTTAAAAAAAAGAAAAAAATTTCTCAAGTTACACTGTTTTTCTTCCAAGTTTTTCTGATTACTGAAACCTTTAATTCAGAATTGGTATTGCTAATGTCTCCTGCATTCTGGGAAACAATTTTCCATCTTTGTTAATTTTGTTTTATCTTGTCAACCTAGTTAAACCCTATGGGAATGGGAATTTGAATTTCTTTGTTGAAAAGACTTATGGTAATTCTTTCCCCTGAAAAATTTTCATCTCTCTTCTTATTTAAAGCGATAAATTAGCTCAAAAGCCCCATGCAAGTACTCTGTGCTAAGTTTTCTTTATTATTAAAACAAAAGGCAAATAAAAATTATAAGCAAAGAATATTTTGGGTTCTCCACTTTCAATGTTATCTGCTACCTTTTTAACCCAACTGTGTTTTAGAACATAGAAAATGGAGCAAGCAGGTCCTTTTCTTTTTCCTTCTTTCTTTCCTTTTTGTTTTTGGGTCATTCATGGGAAAAATTATACAACCTCCTTGTATTTGTTGATACTTATATGGAAGTGATCCACAAACCAAAATGTAGGATATACATAATTGGACTCTATTATTTTTCTTAACCCATGATGAAATAGACAATAAGAAATATATATACTTCATTGTCTTATGATATAATACCTTCTGTCACTTGGGTGTTTGAAAATACCACAATTGGAAGCTGCAAAGTGTTTCAACCCACCAGTAGGCTGTCCTTAATTGCAGAGAAACTCAATCAGGAGATTTACTGGACTTCGTTGCTTAATATTGGATGTGATCTCTATCTTTTCTCTGAAATCAGTTGTCTTCTATTTTTTTTTTCCCTAATACAAAATAGTCATGCAACTGAATGATCAAATTGAAATTGTTTCAATCCATATAGGAATGGTATATATTGTTTAAATAACCTGCGCTTTCAAATCAGATTAATTATTATCTTAATTGTTTGGAAAGTCTGTTTTCTTTGCTGTCTGCAACCTATATGCCAGAGTTAGTATATATTCTTTTCTAGCAAAATGCAGAAAAATTGGCTGATCATGATGCTTCGAATACCCTGATATCCACCACTAATATAAAAAAACTCTTAACAGGCACAAATTGCTAGTTAACTCTCACTGAATTTAGAGTTTTGATTTGACAAATTGATTGCATCTTCTTTTCTCAGGATTGTTAGGCAGAAGAAACAACATAATCATATTTAAGAGCCTTGGCTTCGAACTATTTCTTCTCAACTTTTTGAAGAAGAACTTAGTTATAGTAAACTTGTCTGTATGATAGCTACTGAATTTACTTTAAATTTCTCTATGATTTTAACACCAGTAAATAAACCATTAGTGATATAGTCAGAGATTCATCTTTGAATTAGGTAAATGGAGTTAAGGCCTAAACTTTTTAAAATCTAGATCTTATTTCAACTTGTGGAATTTACGATATTCCTGTTGAATTAGTGAATGATGCAGCGCACAATACCAATCTTAAGACTTTCTCATTTTCCTAATCTTGTACATGTAGTTCATGGAGTAACTTCAGGATGTCAAACACGTTCCACTATCTTTGGTGCATTATATTGGATTGCGCGCTCCAAGTTCCATAATTGGTCGTAACACTTCGTTTGAATCTTTTGTGTTTCACATGTATACTTCTAGTGTACTGTCTTCGCCACTTTTGAATGGTGCTTTTCATATTTATATATATGTGTGTGTGTGTGTGTGTAATCTTATTTGCCTATCAAAAGGATTTCAAGCGATTTTCCATCATTCCGTTTTCTTCCAACAAATCTGTTTGGATTACTTCATAACTCTATGTATGCATAGTCTATCTGAAATCACAGTGCAGGCAATTATGGTCTCCAGCGAGCAGAGCTGACATGATTATTGCGGTGAGTAATTGTTAAATATTTACAATACCTTTTGCATTCATGCTAGGTGGTCCTTTTACTTCTCTCTTTTCAGTCTAAATTCAACAAATTTCTGTAGATATCAGGGAATAATATAACCATGCTGTTACATTCTTTGCTATATTTGTTTCCTACTATTACTGTAGTAATCAATTCGTCATTGTTAATTAACCTGATAGTCTTTGTTCCACTTTGTCAGTGCATGGGTTTGCTTAATGCACGTAACTACAACAACTTAAGATAACCTTGTGACTGATTTAGCACATGAGAATATTAATCCAGCATTCTTTTAGATTATAAATCTAAATAAGGTTAGCTGATCATATGTAGCTCAGCCTTTTGGATATATAGAAGCATAAAGTGGGCCAGGAAAGCACTTATGTCTAGCAGGTGCAAATTTTGGGTGCATGTGGAAGTATCCAAAGCTTCAAACATTCACTTGCACACTTATTTAAGTGTGAAATTAAACATGTAGCATAATAGAAATGACATTGTCCATATAGAGGGATGGATACATTTTTGTATTTAGAATAAATATATGATATATCTTTTTTCTCATGCATTTGAAAATAAGAAGAAAAGCTGCTGTTTATTTTCTAGAATTTCCAAAGGTACCTTCACAAGCGGAATGTTCTTATCACTTTTCCATAGATCTACAATTTCTCATATGCATGTTGAATTTCCTTAAGCTGCCTTGAGTTCATATCATGAGGTCAGGTGATGTCATTGTCACAAGAGAACCACAAGTTTTATAAGCTTCACTTGAGAAACGTGTAATCACAATTTTGGAGCTTTGATTATCAGTAGAATAGGAGATTTCTTCACCCAAGGTGGGAAATATAGTTTGAATGATAGCAAGGAGCCTAGTGGTGATGGCCATAATGGCCTTACCTCTCTCAAATGGCTCGAAAGAGCCACCACTGTGATTCAAGTTGTAATGACATAACTTGTCCTCCTGAATGGCTTGAAGGTGTGCAGATAGCCTAATGGGTGCCAAGTAATGGCTGAAAGGTCCATGAGTGAGACAAACTAAAAGCCCATTGTTTCATAATGAGTCCATAATGGTTATTCTAGTGTGAACTCAAATGGCCTAAAAACCACAAACAAACCAAAATAAGCAACTATCAATGACTACATGAAGTAAACTCATTAATGGAACACCAGTTCTCTTTCTCTAGACAGGACAAGTGTCTGGAGAACCATTCTCTTTAAAAAAAGGGGCTTATGTTCTAATGTTCACCCTCCAACACAGAGATGGAAAAAACAGAGAAAATGAAGCAGCAGCGCAATGAGTAGCTTTCCAGCAATTTGTTTCAATGACAAGGCCGTTTTTCAATATTGAACTTAATATTCAGATTATTATCTTTTTTGTCTTTTCCTCAGATTTCCTAGCAGCCAAATAGAGTTTAACCCCATCTTCACTTAATTATTTCAGTTTTTGTTTTGGTTTTTTCCATCATGTTTCTTCTTTTTTGTTGAAATCTTTGAGGTGACATTGTGTTTTGCAGCTGCTGATACTTTTGTATTCCTTAAAGATGATGTAAGAACTGACCCTTTAATCTCTTTATCTGTTAGGTTCTCATGAAGCAAGCTGGTCTAAAGCTCCAAGACAATGTAAATTAACATTTCCTCATTATTTAGCCTTTAGTAAGAATGATCAGTAATGACCATAAATATATTTTTAACTCCACCTCTTACTGACCTTTCATGTATGTTATACCATTGATTCAACTGACTATCAAGATGGTTACTATAATTATTTTAATCGCCTGCTCATATCATTGGTTACGCTCCTCAATTTAAAGTGGTTTCCTTGTACCGTTTCTTACCACAGGGCATCTTTTTAAATGTTGTAAGTGGTGTGACACTGGCAGAGACCGCTGGGGATCTTGCTGTAGCAGCTGCAATTTGCAGCAGGCATGTGCTCTATCATTTAATTTCACATCATCTACTGTTATCAATTGGTTATAACTTTTATCTACATGCTAAATATAGGCTAACGTTATGTTTGTTCTCAATGTCTTTTCCCTTCCATAGTTTTGAAGTTCGATAAATATTACATGGGGTGTAACAAAATTGTCTGGGCTAGTTACAGAAAATTGTATTTTCTTATTGAACTTAATAATCTGCTCCAGTTTCTTTTCTTTCATCTCTTCCTTCTTTTATCCCCTCCAGTGTTGAATTCACTATTCTTTGTTGTTATAAATCAATGAACTGAACTTTGTTTTCTTCAGCTTCTTGGAGTTTCCTATTCCCAATGGCATTGCATTCATTGGAGAGATCGGCCTTGGTGGTGAGCTTCGCACGGTATGCATATTTTCTCTCATTACTGAACTGATTTTAAGAAGTGAACTAGTTTTGCAGTACCTTTGCATCGATTCCCTTACTGGCTTTTGGAAGCTTGTGCACTTTTTAGAGAATCAGATAGTAAATAATGCTTTTGAAAGGGTGACTTTCATCTCAGTCCATGAAATACTCACAAGCAAAGCTTATGAATTTGGTCTCCTGAAGCTTCTCTCTTAAGCATAACTTGCCTCATCTACACATGTATTTGCATGTACCTACAATGAGGCCGAGCCGGCCCTTTGCCTAGCCAGTCTCACCGACCAAATTCACTACATGCCAAGTAAGCCTGATTCCCCCAAAACTTGAAGGAGGCTGAGCAAAATTGAACCTAAACCTTTATTATGATTGAGCCAATTAGAGCTCCTTCAAACACAGCTTGTTAGCCTTCAATGGGTATTCAACACCGTTCCTTCCAAAACCGACATGGGAAATTGTACGCTTTATCTGCATTGCATTCATCCTCTGTGTTTTGCTCATCTTCCCAGTTCTTAATGCTGCTTAATGCAGAAAATCTTTCGCCTTCAATGTAATATATTTTTTAAGAAAGAGGCTGGTGCCGATCATTTTCATCTTCTGCAGGTACCCAGAATGGAGAAAAGGGTGAACACAGTAGCGAAACTGGGATACAAAAAATGCATAGTCCCAAAAGCAGCTGCAAAATCTCTACCAACTCTTGAGGATATGAACATTGAGATTGTGGGCTGCAGGAATCTGAAAGAGGTTATCAACACAGTTTTTGTCTGAGGCGTAAAAGAAAAGCTGAAGATCATTTTGACCTTTTTTGGTTACCTTTTTATCATATTTATATAATTTTATTTTTGGTATGATCAAAGGTGTAAAAATGTTAATTTGCTACTTTTAATTTAATTGCCTCTTGCCCCTACTATGATTAATTATTTTGATTCCTCTTTTTATCATTTTCTTTTTTTATTTAGGTTATGTTCGGTACTCGGAAATTCTAGTCAAGAGAAAAAAAATAGAGAAAAAGAAAAAAAGAAAGAAAAAATAAAAAAATAAAAAATAAATTGAAAATTAATAAATTATTTTATATATTATTTTACTTATTTTAAATTTTTAATGTAAAGATTAAATAATGTGAAATCAAATATGAAAAAATTATTTATTTTAATATTTTTTTTTCTTTTATTAGTATTTTTAGGGAATCTAACATATCCTAGGTAAAATAGAAAGCTCGAGTAACTTTTAAATTTTAAAAAAAATATTAGGAGCATTTTTTTCTTTAATTCAATTTAATTTTTTTAGATAAATTATATATATATATTTGTGAAGTTTAGGAGCATTTTTTAATACTTAGAAAATGTATTTAAAATTTTAAAATAAATAAAGGTGGAATATTCTTCAAGGGAAAAAAATAAGCACTTTTTAGGAATATTATTTGAAAATGAAGTTTTTAGGGCTTATTTGTTAATTATTCTAGAAATAGGGGGGCGATTTTTCTATTTTTGAAAAAAAATAATCATAAGAGAAATATGAAGAATAATTAAAAATAAAATATTATATGTAAAATTTATTTTTAAATATTTTGTGATTTTGTTTTTTATAAATATTTTATTTTAAAACATTTTCCAATTCCCCCTTTCTTTAGTTCTCCGACGCTCATCTCCGATTCTCCGATCGAGTGACTGGGGTCCACTCTTCAAAGATCTGACGTGGTAAATCAAGTGAAAAGTTTGGGGTCCACTTTTTTAGATTCCGACGTGGCAAAATCACAGTGAAAGCCGGAAGTTTATGAAGGCATTTCACTGGAGAAGATCCCAGACAGAGGAGGCAGAACATTTTACCTTCTTCAATACCAAAACTTTCTAGGGTTTCGCTGCGACTGACTCAACCATGTACAGAACCGCAGCTTCACGACTCAGGGCTCTCAAGGTTAGTGGCAACTTTGTTCATCAGAAACCCTGATCACCTCGTGTTTCTGTTTGCTTGCTGAGAAAATAAAGAGAACAAAATGAAAACCTTTGGATGTTATGAGAAATGAAAAGATCAATGCAGTTGATGTGATTTTCTTTTCTTACATTTTCTCAGAGATCAAACGGGACGGAGTTATTGTTTATTTTTTTTACTGATTTGATCTTGTATGAACTTCTGTGCTTGATTTTCTGGTCGGATTGATGCATTTCTATTTAATCGTCGATCTTTTGATCTCTGTTTATTACCGTGAGCGTTGGGAAAGAAAATGGTTAAGTTTTGTGGACTTTATGTTTTGTTTTCTCTTGGATTCCGAGAAATGAAGAATGATGAGATGAGGCAAAGAGCTGTGTTAGGGTCAACTCTGTGGAGGTTTCAGGGTCGCGATTTTTAAAAATGGAATCAAATTTTTAAAAAATGGCGTCTTCTATTTCTTTTTTGTTTTGTTTGCAAACCAATAGAGAGCCTTGAATCGGCAATCATTTTCTCCAAAATGTGAATTAGATGTGTTATTGGTAGTAGCTTTGTTGGATAATTTTCTGATGCCTACTTGGATGATTGATATATTGATTTATTTTTCCTTTTCCGGGGTGGGTCTGGATTCTAACCTGTTTGAAAACGAAATTGATAGGGAGCTCATGCTAACAACTTGGGTGTGTGTTTTTTTGTCATATTTTATAATTTGGATTACTTTGTAATGCTGGTAATGTTTCCTTGTATTAGTTATGATTCATTTAATTGTTCTCTTTCTGTGTTTTCATTCCTCTTGGAACAGCTCCCCAGCATGCAAACAGAGCATTAATTTATGTTTGGGAGTACCTCATACACCATTTTGAAGTCGAATATTGTTTTTATTTCCCCGCCCCTCCCCACTCCACAGAGAAACAGAATGTTTTGTTTTCAATGATGTGTGGTCTGTTGAAAATATTTTTATTAACTACATTTGCATCCATGATTGTTCCATATATCATTTTATGTAGCGGTATAAGCAGGAGTCATTAGTCGAACATTAATTTATTTATTTATTTATTGTTTGTACTCTCTGTGCTAAGTCTGAAAAAGAGAGAATTGATACCTTCCATTCTGAAATTCCATGAATAGGGCCGTGGAGGAAATTGGAGAGCAGCCAGATTTGCAAGTTCAAGTGCAGTTACTGCGAGATCATCTTCTTCTCCGAGTTTGTTCAGCTGGCTAACAGGGGAAAAGTCTTCTTCTCTTTCTCCTTTGAATCTTCCACTTGCAGGTGTTTCCCTCCCACCTCCACTACCTGATTATGTTGAACCAAGCAAGACCAAGATAACAACTCTCTCTAATGGCGTCAAAATAGCATCAGAGACATCACCTGTATGTCTTCAATGTCACAACCCTTCTAAACTTTGTCATTCTTATTAAGTCATTTGGCATTTCTAACTTGTGCTATTATTATCCTTATCTCTACTATTATTCTTTGTCCCTTGTTTTAATCCAGTTATAGTTGGTTGGTTAATCAGAATCCTGCAGCCTCTATAGGGTTATATGTTGATTGTGGGTCAATCTATGAGACACCACTGTCATTTGGGGCCACCCACTTGCTGGAACGGATGGCGTTTAAGAGCACTACCAACCGAAGTCATTTGCGTGTTGTGAGGGAAGTGGAGGCAATTGGAGGTAATGTGACAGCCTCAGCCTCTCGGGAACAGATGGGGTACACTTTTGATGCTCTAAAGACTTATGTCCCTGAAATGGTTGAATTGCTTGTTGACTGTGTGAGGAACCCTGTGTTCTTGGATTGGGAAGTCAATGAACAGGTAAATCTCTTGAATTCTCAAATTTACCATCTTTACATTAAAGTAAAAGATGTACTTTTATCCTTTTGTAAGGAACCCGATGGTTATTTTTTCTTGATTTATTTATTTATTTTCCACTTAGGCCATTTTTTGATCTGTTTCTCTTTCATCTGCATTCTACTTTTATTTCTTATCTATTACGGGGAAAAAAATCTTGCTGTTTTTCTGACATGTTAAAGTTTCCCACTGTTGCCAATCGGCATTTGACCTATTGGACACTTGATTGAAACCTGTGCTTCACATTGTGAGGTTCACATATTTTACAGATATGGACTGTTTTTTTGGGTCCATTGCTCATAATATTTTTGGTTCCAGTTTCTTCTTTCCCACTTTGTGTCAGTATTCCAAATTTATATGGTAAACTATATGTTTGTACAGCTTCAAAAGGTGAAAGCAGAGCTTGGAGAACTTTCCAACAATCCTCAAGGATTACTTTTGGAGGCAATTCACTCTGCTGGTTATTCTGGTGCCCTGGCAAATCCTCTATTGGCTCCAGAATCTGCTATAAACAGATTGAATAGCACCATTTTGGAGGAATTTGTTGCGGTAAGACAAAGAAAAACTTATAAATACTGCATACAGAATTAATTTTTTTTGCTCAATCCTCTCAGTCTTTCATTTCATGTTTCTTTGTTTTTCATTTTCCTTTTGGTTTCCTCTTTTTGCGTGTGTTCTCTGAATTCCTTTTTCTGTCTTTATTTCAGGAGAATTACACTGCTCCAAGGATGGTCCTTGCGGCTTCTGGAGTTGAACATGAAGAGTTTTTGTCCATTGCAGAGCCACTTGTTTCTGATCTTCCCAGTGTGCCCCGTCCAGAAGAGCCAAAATCTGTTTATGTTGGAGGGGATTATCGTTGTCAGGCTGATTCAGGGGTGTGTATCTCTAATTGTTCACTTCTAGTGGTTTCATGTCTGATTGATCTGTTGATTTTGTTTCTCATCTGTTTAATTCGTTTTGAGTACAGATCACCCATCTCGCTCTTGCATTTGAAGTGCCTGGTGGTTGGCATAATGAGAAAGAAGCTATCACTTTGACTGTTCTTCAGGTGCTGCATTTGATCTTTTCTTCTTAAAGAGATTCTGCTATCTCTCTCTCTCTCTCTCTCTCTCTATATATATATATATATATATATATTCATATTCCCTCTTTTCATTCATCCACCATGTTTTCCTTTTTTGCATTAAGAAATGTGATAGTTCCACAGATGCTTATGGGAGGAGGTGGCTCATTCTCTGCGGGGGGCCCTGGAAAAGGAATGCACTCACGACTATGTAAGTTTTACATATGGCTACTGGTTTTCTTGTAGCTTACCTTGATCATTTGGGTTATGGTTATTTATTATTGTTGGACTTTATAGCTGCTTGGATTCCTGTGTTGTTGCATTAATGTTGACTGAGTATATATTTCTAAATTTCTGCTAAGTTTAACTCGTTTGTTTCACCCATTTTGAACACAGATCTTCGTGTCTTGAATGAGTATCAACAGCTTCAATCTTTCTCTGCATTCAACAATATCTTCAACAATACTGGAATTTTTGGCATTTATGCTAGCACTGTAAGGCACCCCCTAAAGCCTTAAATTACCTTGATCAACTTGGCTTACATTTTGTTGTTCTACTGTCCATTTAGGTTGTGTGTTGAATGGTGATTTGTTTGTGGTTGGCATATAGAGCAGCTGTAGTATCTCATAGTTGTAGTGAACCTGTGCTTCACCTATTTGATTTTTTTCCCCATTTAGGTTTTTATTTTCTTATCCCACTTAGGTTTATATTTCCCCCCTGTTACTTTTCTTATCCCGCTTAGGTTTATATTTCCCCCCTTTTTAATGTCCTCATTGCATATGATTCTTATTACTTTTCTTGTGTAAAGTTTTTTTGATAAACTCACAATATATGTATATAGGAACAAAAAACACCTCAGCAAAGTGCACTGGAAGTACATAACGGGTGCATTGTCCTCAAGTCTTTCTACCATTTGTTCTTGTTAATGGTTTACGTGTTTCTCTCCTATGCATTTCAGAGTTGAACCACACATAAGCATTTAGTCCTGATAGATCATCACTTCTTACCTCCACCATCTCATGGGATAATTTAATCAATCATCTTTATCTTCTGAAATTGCATATTTGCTTCCTTATGTTCTGGAATTTTTTGTGCTTCTTTAGAAATAATTTTAATATTTGATGGAGGTATGATGGACTTAATTTTGATTAGATTCATATATTTTTTTTCTACTGTCACAACCCTCTAAGCTTTAGCTTACACACCTTATGGAATTAGGGCTCCGATTTTGTGGCAAAAGCAGTTGATATTGCTGCAGGAGAACTACTTTCAATTGCTTCACCTGGACAAGGTTCATTGCTTATCTCTCTCATATGGTTTGGTTTTTTTCTCGAGCTATATCCCTGCAGTAACTGCAGGTATTAATTCTATCATATGTTTTTTCTTTTCTCTGCGCTGACAGTTGACCAGGTACAGCTTACTCGTTCCAAAGAGGCAACTAAATCTGCCGTTCTGATGAATCTGGAATCAAGAGTATGCTTCTCTCTCTTTCCCCACCACCCCAACCTGCACCCCCTTTGGGTTTGGTCTTTGCTGAGTTTTCTTTTGTTATGGCTTACACTTGTTTGTTGTAGATGATTGCATCGGAAGATATAGGGAGACAGATATTGACATATGGAGAGAGGTAATTCTTTCAAGATGCCATCTGAAACCAAAGTAAATTAATGGTAGTGGAAAACAGAAACACTCGATTCTAAACCAAAAAGCACCCTCATGGGGTGAATCAAAGCCCGTGTTTATAGCAGAAGCGTGTCATGTTATTTTCTCAGGAAGCCTTTGGAGCATTTCTTGAAGGCAGTAGATGAAATCACTTTGAAGGATATCACCACCATTGCCCAGAGGATCATTTCTTCACCTCTTACAATGGCATCATATGGCGACGGTAATCTCCCTCTTTCCACCAATGAACCCTTCTATGATTTCACCGGAATTGAATCTTGAGAAATCTCTCCCCTCTTTTGTTGCAGTTATCCATGTTCCCAGCTATGAATCAGTCAACCGCAAGTTCCACGCAAAGTGAGAAACGTCGAAGTTCGTCCGGTCTTAATCATCGGAGATATGCCTGCATAGAGCCCCTCTCCACATTAACGATCTCATTCAATGGTTTTTTCTGGGAATTTTCGTTCTCATGTGCCGGAGGTCACTCCAGGAATTATGGATAAAGAATTCATTTCCGTGATTCAGTCATGGGAAATTTTGCTGACAATTTTCTTTTTTTCCAATGAAAGTCAGAAATAAAACATACGAACTGGGACTGTGTCCTCCATCTGGTTAAATTATTTATACATAATTTAATGTTATGTTTGGCTTTCAGAAAACTTGAGAAAAAATATGAAGAAAAGAAAATAGAGAGAAAAAAAAAAGAAAAAAAAATTGAAATAATTTTGTTTGGTTGTGATTTAAAAATAGTTTTTTGTTTTTAAAAATAAAAAATTATTTTAAAAAATTCTTAATACCGGATTCAAAAACAAAACAAATTTTATTAAACAAATAAATTCTAAATCAAACTCTATCGGTATGTAAAATTTATTAATTTTTTTATTAGGTAAATAAATTTTAAATTAAGTAAGATTTAATATGTTGGATTTATTAACGACAAATAATGAACCAATCAATATTAGAAATTTATAGATAAAAATTGGTTTATGACTTTATTGTTTTTCAAATCATTATTTTTCATTTTTTTTCCCTTGGCAAATGCGCTTCTAATTAAACTTAAGTGTTGGATTTATTAACAAATCTAATCATTTTTAAAAGAAATTTAAAACTCAAATAGTGAATGAATTAATATCATAAAGTTATGGACAAAAATTGGTTTAGAACAATTTCATTGTTTATATTTTTATTTTTTTGCATAGAATCATTATTTGCTAAAATTTTTTCACTAGGAAAATGAATTTCAAATAAATAAGGCTTAATGTGTTGAATTCATTAACAAGTTTGGTAATTTTTTTAAAAAGCTTAAAACTCAAATAATGATCTAATTAATACTTGAAATTTATGGACAAAAATTGCTCTAAAATAATTTTATTGTTTCTCTTCTACTTACAATCATTATTTTTTTTATTACAAAAATAAGCTTCAAATTAAACAAGTCTTTAATGTGTTGAATTCAATAACAAGTTTAGTGTTTTTTTAAAATAATTTGAAACTCAAATAATAATCTCACTAATACAAAAGATTTATGAATAAAAATTAGTTCATAATGACTCTATTATTATTTTTATACATAATTATATTTTTATAAATTCTCTTGTTATAAAATCAAGTCGTATTGAATTTATTAATGGTTTTAACAAAAAAAATACATCTAATCATTAAAAAAAATAATAAATTAATACTTATATATTATTAGTCATGATTTTATTGTTTCTCCAATATAGAACTATACTTTTTTTGAATTTGGATAAAAAAAATTATAAATTAAGATATAGTTAATAATTTAAATTCTTTAATAAATTTTTTAATTTTCAAAAAAAAAATTTGAATTAAAAAAATTGATCAAATTAATTGTAGGTTAAATAAAAACATTTTACAATATTATTTTCATAATTTAATACCAAATGCATATATAAAATGAAAAAGTTTACTCATTTACATGTTAAACTTTATTTATTATTCATTTTAAATAAAATATTAGTAAAAATTATTATTTTAAATTATTAAGATGTTAATATCCTTATATTTCTAACCCATACTAAAATAC
>JBAPGN010001789.1:0-16714 GCA_037355405.1 Vitis amurensis | reverse complement strand
TGGGTGCTAGCCTCAAATTGTCTGTGGACGGAACCAAACCACTACAGTACTATAAACCTCTAACGCAAACCCCAGAGGCTGGGTCCAAATCAATTACAATCCCCCATGAAATGTAGGTTCAACTATTAATCCCGTTGACAGGACCGAATATTCAACTATTATTCCCCGTTGACAAGGGCCAAATAAACCAAGTGATTTTTGTTCAAGTATTCAAATTTAACACAAAACTAATATCTCATATTGTGTCATAAATAAACAAAATATTCCAACATAATATTTATGCAAAAGCAATTTGAATCCATGCATGTAACAAAATATAATTTTCTTTCCAACAAATTTCAAAATAACATATAAAATAATTTAATTTATAAATATTTGCATTAACTTCCCTACCTCAAAAGAAGTCCCAAAAACTTTGAAGAAAATAATCCTGAAAATCACTCTTCACCTAACAAAACCATAGAGAAGAACAATTATTACAATTACCTAAAGTTATAGTTGTCAATCCTAAAATTTTAGGTATTCAAATTAATATTTTTAATTATGAAAGACAATTTAATCTATTCATAAATTTGTTTTTTTTTTTTTTTGGGACACAACTTAATTTAATTAAACTATAATTTATTTCACTAATTAATTTCTATGTTATTTATTAACTTATACTCATCATTAGTATAATTAGAATATCAAAAAAAAAACTTTACTTTCTTTTATTTAAAACTTCTATTCTCTTTTTTTTTTTTTTTTTTCAAACATAAACTTTATCCATTATTGTCAATATAATATATATATATATATATATATATATATATATATCACCATTCATCCCTTCATCCGTACACACACCCACTCCCCATATATATATATTTTTCCATTCTCCAAGTGTGCACACGCGTCCTCTAATTATTTTTTATTTATTTTATTTTTTTATCCTTAAGCCATTCTCCAATTCCACAGTGTGCACATGCGTCTTCCAATTTTTATTTTTATTTTTATTTTTCTAAAAGCTTAAGAATTTCCAATTTCCAACAATAAATCAAAATCTTAAATTTTCACTATTTTGATATTAAAATGAAATAATAATAAACTAACCCTAATCTAAATCGAAATCTTCATAGAATTTTTTTTTTTTTAATAAAAAACTTAAGATCTCCCCAATTCCAATAATAAATCAAAATCTTAAATTTCAGCTAATTTGATATTAAACGAATAAAAAAAATAATCTAACCCTAATCAGATTGGGTTTTCCAAAAAAATATATCTAATGTGCTTGAAATTAACTAATGAATCTAAAATAATAATCTAGGGGTTAGAAACTTACCTATAGAGGTTTGTTCTTCAAACCTTAAAATCTAACCTCAACTTCATGTTCTCTGAAATTCTGCGAACATGAACTCTATTCAGAAAAGAAGGGAAAGAATAAAATTTCTAATTTATACCTAGGGTATTTATTCGTAAAATTACACTTTTACCCCTCTTCCACTTTATTAAATTAATTAATTAACTAATTAAATTATTAATAACAATTTCCTAAATTACCCTTAAAAGAAATGCCTGGGCGTTACATCCTCCCCTCCTTAACAAAAGTTTAGTCCTCTAAACTTGACATACCTGAGTCTTGGAATAATTGAGGATGCTTTTCTCTCATCTCTCTTTAACTCCAAGTGCCCTCGGATACTTGATGCTCCACTGGATACCTTTACCAACTTGAACACAGCAAGTTCGTAGTACCTTATCCCATCACATCCAAAATTAACGGGTTACCTCTTCATAGGTCAAGTCCTCAATAAATTGATAGGCTCCAACTGCCACACATGAAAGAAGAACATAAATATACTTCCTTAGAGCGAAACATGAACATTTATGAACCCTTAGACAAACTGGGGCAAGGCTACCTTTATATGCCAAAGTGCCCCTACTCTTTCTAATATTTCAAACGACCCACAAAACGAGGACTAAGTTTTCCTTTTCTCGCCAAAATCTCATCAGCAGACTTCAATAGGTGAAACCTTTCAAGAACACATGATCAACCCACTTCAAAAACTCCAAAATCTCGCCTACGATGATCAGCATAACTCTTATGTCTACTTTGAGCTGCTTTAATCTTCTTTAATCAAAGCAACTTTTTCAACAGCACTGCAAAGTCAGGGCCCAAAAGTTTCCACTTCTCCAACATCATTCCAACAGATCGGAGATCGAATTTTACCATACAAGCCTCAAAAGGTCCATCCCAATGCAAGCTTGAAACTATTCGTTATAGGCAAAACTCTACATAAAAGTATAATGATCTCCCAAATTACCTTGCAGGTCAAAATACACAAGCTCTCAACCAAGTCTTCCAAAACCTGAATTTACCCTTCTTGATTGCCATCGAGTTGAGGATGGAAAAGCAGTACTAAAAACTCAANTTGTATTTCTTTGGCGTAAAAACAAGGAGGATAAAGATAGATCGATACTTATTCAGATTGTGTATGTATGCTATATAGCATATCCGATACAAATTCTGTTTTTAAGTGATAAGATAACTCAACTAATTTGATTTTTGATTTTATCACTTAATCTATCTCTATCATGTCCTCCTTCTTTTTTGGGCTACTAAGAGATTCTATTGGTCCCATATTGTTTTTCTTTTGCTATTTTCAGTAGCATTTGAAAAAACACTTTGACCAAGTCTTGTAAGTTAAAAAACAAAACCCACATCCCTCTTGTAAGTTGCTGCATGTACCCATATGTTTGCAAATGTTTAGCAAACATTCTCGTGGACTAACTTCCACGTCCAAAGAAAAATATTTTATTTATTTATTTTTATATTAATTATATTCTTGGTGCTAGCAAAGAATATAATAATATTCCACATAGAACATATTTATTTATTTGATTAAAATTAATTCTCTAATTTGATTATCAAATAATAATAAATAGCTCTTTGCAAAGATTAAAACACTCGTTTGTGTGTGACCCCGTAGGTTCATTACTAAGCTGGTAGTAAATTAATCAATCAATTTACTAATTAAGGTAGGCGTCTAGCAACACTCCTTAACGTCCAGATAGTATGAAGTAATATCTTTTACTTTCAAGAACCGGTAGAAGAATAATGTAATATTTCCTTCCATCATTTACAACTCTGGGCTAACTCTAGAGTATGGTATTACTGTCAAACTCTAATAAGTCAACACATTATTTATTTAGCGAATGACTTAAGAAACTCATTTTCTTCATTCATTCAATTGCCCTTGGCCAAGGTCTTATTTTTATCATAGAGCTCAAACTCATTACCACGAGTTGATGGATTCCTTCTTGATTAATCATTAATTCTACAAGTATTTAATTATATCCAATATCCATTCAACTAGTGCCCTAAGGCATTAGGTGTCCGGGATTAAAATATAATAAATAACTTGTTAATTACTTTGATAATCTCAGGTCAAAGAAAATTATTATATTTCTTCTTGAGAAAATTCCTATTGACAATTTAAGGTAAAGATAACCATTAGAAATTCTCAGTTGAGTCAGTTCAATGATCACATCTACATGTGCATCATCTTATATATGTAATTTAACAAATGAGATATATCAATCTTTATCCAATAAAGACCATCACATATATATTGATCTATCTGGATTATTGATGTCCTGTTGACAATAATCCTATGATCAAGAACAGTTTAGATTAAAATTATTAAAAGAATTGCTTCTCATTATCATAATCTCTATCATGATAACAATTTTCAAATTTTAATCAAGGACCTTATCATATAAACTATTTTAAACAAATATGATAATGAAATAAAGAATTAATACCTTATTAAAACTAAAGTTGATTACATGATAGATTGGATCTTGGGCATACATTTATCCCCAACAATCTCCCACTTGCACTAGAGCCAATCAGTCATGTATTTCATTCCCACTTCCCATTTGTGCTTGTCAAACTGCGTTATGCCAAGTGCTTTGGTAAATGGGTCTGCCGCATTCTCTTTTCCATCTACCTTTTCAATCTTAACGTCACCACGTTCAATGATTTCTCTAATCAAGTGATACCTTCGCAAGACATGTTTAGACTTTTGGTGTGATCTTGGTTCCTTTGCTTGAGCAATTGCTCCATTATTGTCACATAACAGTGGAATTGGTTCTTCAATTGAAGGAACCACACCAAGTTCAGATATGAACTTCTTCATCCAAACTGCTTCCTTAGCTGCCTTACTTGCTGCTATATATTCGGCTTCAGTAGTTGAATCTGCTACTGTAGCTTGTTTGGAGCTTTTCCAACTCATTGCACCACCATTTAAGGTGAAAACATAACCTGAAATAGATTTGCTATCATCTTTATCTGATGCAAAACTTGCATCAGTATAACCCTTTAATTTTAATTCAGATTCTCCATAGATAAGGAATTGGTCTTTAGTTCTTCTTAAGTATTTAAGAATGGTCTTGACCACTTTCCAATGTTCCTCACCAAGGTTTGCCTGATATCGACTAGCTACACTTAGTGCATAAGTGACATCAGGACGTGTACAAGTCATGGTATACATAATAGCTCCCACTGCGCTAGCATATGGTACCCTATTCATGCGTTCTCTCTCTTCAGGAGTTTTAGGACAATCCTCCCTACTAAGAGTAACTCCAGTTCCTATTGGTAAATAGCCCCTTTTGGAGTTTTCCATATTATACCTCTTTAAGATGGTATCAATGTACATGGATTGGGATAGTCCAAGCAACCTTTTAGATCTATCTCTATAAATCTTTATTCCTAGAATATAGGCTGCTTCTCCCAAATCTTTCATGGAGAACTGTTCTGATAGCCAAACCTTTGTCCCTTGCATTGCTGGTATATCATTTCCTATAAGCAATATGTCATCTACATATAACACTAAGAAAATGATTGTGCTCCCACTAAACCTTTTGTACACACAAGGTTCTTTTTCACATTTAACAAAATCGAACTTTTCGATTGTCTTGTTAAAATGTATGTTCCAACTTCTTGAAGCTTGTTTTAATCCATAAATGGATCGTCGCAACTTGCAAACTTTATTATGATCAGACATTGATGTGTATCCTTCAGGTTGTGTCATGTATACATCCTCTTTCAACTCACCATTAAGAAAAGCCGTTTTCACATCCATTTGCCATATTTCATAATCATAGTATGCTGCTATGGCAAGTAGAATCCGAATTGATTTGAGCATTGCCACTGGGGAAAAAGTTTCGTCATAATCAATTCCTTCTTTTTGACGATATCCTTTAGCAACAAGGCGAGCTTTGTAAGTCTCAACTTTTCCATCTGCTCCAATCTTTTTCTTGTAAACCCATTTACATCCAATTGGTTTTATATCATTTGAAGCTTCAACCAAAGTCCATACTTTGTTGATCTTCATTGATTCCATTTCGGATTCCATGGCTTCTTGCCATTTATTGCGGTCCAAGCTTTGCATAGCCTCTTCATAGTTCTTAGGGTCATCATCATTATGATAAACCTCATTAGACAAGTCATCTTGAACCATCAAGTTTAGTCTATCCGGCGCACGATGTGCTCGACTAGACCTTCTTAGAGGCTCATGTATTGGATTCAGAGGTTGCTGAATCTGTTCTAAGATTGGTTCATTAACCTGTTCTTGAACTACAGCTGGTTCAGGTTCATTAACTTGTTCTTGAACTATAGCTGGTTCTGGAGCCACAATTGTTGGAGATTGTAACCTTTGTGTTGATTTTAAGACATCAAAGAAAGGTTGCTCAAATTCCATCTCATGTTCTTGAGCTGCTGTTGTTTCATTGGTTTCTTCTTGAGTTTCATCAAGCTCTATTTCTTTGCCATGACTCCCTTCTGCAAGAAATTCCCTTTCTAGAAAGGTTCCTCCTCTTGCCACAAACACTTTATGGTCTAAAGGGTGGTAGAAATAATATCCCATTGTTTCTTTGGGATACCCAATGAACCTACACTTATCTGACCTTGCCTCAAGTTTATCTGTTTGTAATTTCTTAACGTAAGTTGGACAGCCCCAAACCTTAATGTGTTTGAGATTTGGTTTACGCCCTTTCCATATCTCATACGGAGTTGTAGATACTGTTTTTGTAGGGATTTTGTTTAGTAAATAAGCTGCTGCTTCTAAAGCATATCCCCATAAATTTACTGGAAGATCAGTGAACCCCATCATAGATCTTACCATATCTAATAAGGTTCGATTTCTCCTTTCTGATACACCATTGTGCTGTGGTGTTCTTGGGGGTGTCCACTGTGAGAGAATCCCATTCTCTCTTAGATAGTCAATAAAATTTTCACTGAGATATTCTCCTCCTCTATCAGATCTCAGCACTTTGATACTGTTACCTGTTTGTTTTTCAACTTCACTGCGAAACCTTTTGAACATTTCAAATGACTCAGATTTATGTTTCATGAGATACAAAAAACCATATCTTGACATGTCATCAGTGAAGGTTATAAAATAAGAATATCCTCCTTTGGCTTGAATTTTCATGGGTCCACAAACATCTGTATGAACTAGTCCCAATAATTCAGAGGCTCTTTCTCCAGTTCCAATAAATGGAGATTTAGTCATTTTCCTTTGAGACAAGATTCACAAGTTTTATATGATTCATAATCATAATTATCAAGGTAACCTTCCTTGTATAACTTGTTAATTCTTTTCTCACCAACATGACCAAGCCTACAGTGCCAAAGATATGTTTTATTTAATTGACTATCTCTTTTTCTTTTAAAACTAGAAGAAACATGCATAACTGAATTATAATTCACATCAGGTAAGACATAAATGCCATGTTGGAGATAACCATTTACATATAAATCATCATCATGATAAATTGAGCAAATGTTATTATTGAAAATAATGCGAAAACCTCGCTTGTCCAACATAGAAATTGAAATTATATTTGAAACAAAGTTCGGAACATAATAACAATCATTTAACACTAGTACTTTGCCAGTGGGCATATTTAAAGAAATTGATCCTAAAGCTAAGGCGGCAACATTTGCTCCATTCCCTACTTGAAGGTTGATTTCTCCTTTCTTCAACCATCTAGTTATCTTCAGCCCCTGCAACGTATTGCAAATGTTAAAACTACTACCAGTATCTAATACCCATGTTGAAGAATCTGTGACAGTTAAAGAAATCATGAAAACATTTTTCATTAATGTCTTACCTTGTTTCTTGTTTTTCAAAGAATCAAGATATTTCTTGCAGTTTCTCTTCCAATGTCCTTTCTCTTTACAGAAGAAGCATTCAGCATCACTGTGGTCAGTTTTAACCTTCTTGTATTTGGGTTTGGTCACACCACCCTTAGTTCCAAGAGGTTTCCTTTTTGGTATATATTTACCTTTGCCCTTTTTCTTAGAAGTCTTGCCAACCACCATGACAATTCCTTTATTTTTTTCAGAGGAAACTTGATTCTCATAATCAATTAACAAGTTAAGCATCTCATGCAGATCACAACTCATTTTGTTCATGTTGAAATTCACAATGAATTGTGAGAAAGAATCAGGAAGTGATTGTAAAATCAAATCTTGAGAAAGTTCCTTTCCAAGCGTGCACCCCAACTTCTCAAGTTGTTCAATAAGATCAATCATCTTCAGAACATGGGGTCCAACTTGAGCATTTATAGCTAATGAGGACCTGAACAAAGCCTTAGATAACTGGTATCTAGCTGTCCTACTTTGTCCACCGTACATCTTCTTAAGATGCTCGATGATTGCAGGTGGTTCCATATCCTCATGTTGCCTCTGAAGTTCAGGACTCATGGATGCTAGCATTATGCATTTTGCAGAAAGACATTCTTCCAAGTACTTCTGATAGGTCTTGGTTGCTTCAGCATCATTTGTGTCAGCTGGTGCAGTTATAGCAGGCTTATCAATTATATTGATAAGTTTTTCATGCATGAGAACAATTCTCAGATTGCGGTACCAGTCATCATAATTGGCCCCAACCAATTTTGAAGTTTCAAGTATGGAACGGAGTGATAAGGACGACATTCTGGATATTAAAATATAATTATGTCAAAACATATATAATTTCTTAAAACTATGAATAAGCCACTTGGTTATCAAGTCGTTTCTCATACATATTCTAAGACAAAATGTATCTCATACAATTTCAAAAGAATAATATATTACATAAGTTCCTGGTTGTCAGGTCAAACTTATTAATATCTATGAATTTAATTTAATACTTCTCTGGGTAGTCCAGACATTAAGTATAAAATTATTCTTAACATACATGCTGTAATTAATTACAAGTCTCCTGGTTATCAGGTCGTTCCTTGTTATTAATAATAAAAAAAAAATTTCATCACATGCTAAAAAAAAATTACACAACTTGCTAATATACATAAACACATTATTATGCATGAATAGAATTCATCTATCAAAGAATTAATATATATCACTATATATAATAATTCAACAAAATCAATAATGAATTATACCTCTCCAGGTACATGTATATTTATATATTCATATTAAAGCCAAATAGTTTTTAATAAAACGTAAGTCAAAATATATCAACTATATATTACTATATTTTATATTAGATAAATGGCAAGACAGAGGATCATTTATTTGAATCAACTTTTACTTATCACAATGATAAAGCATGACAAGACTTTAGCATATAAAAATATATATGCATGCGGGATTCAAAGTAAAAGATCACATATATATAATTCAAAAAGTAATACTTCAGCATGTGAATATAAATTTGAAATATCTATTAGGCACGTATATCAACAGAAAAGCAATAAGCAATTGTCGCATCAATCTTTACTTCTGCAACTGTTGCAGTCTAATGAACAACAATAACAGAGGATAAAGCTTTCACGTCACGAAAATTATATTGGTAGTATAATTTTAAACACAAAAATAAACCTTGCTCTGATACCAATTGTAAGGTTATAAAATAAATTTATAACACATACAACGGAAAATTTATCTATTTTGCATTCAAAAATATACTGCAGCTATCAAAAACTTTAAAATAATAACCTGGATATCAGTTCTTCAAGCATAAAATTTTTCTCCAATTGTATGAAGACTCTACGTGTATCCACACCGAAATTAATCTTTGCTATCAACCCTTTGATACGCGGAACTTAATAAAAATAGAACAACACTTTGTATTTCTTTGGCGTAAAAACAAGGAGGATAAAGATAGATCGATACTTATTCAGATTGTGTATGTATGCTATATAGCATATCCGATACAAATTCTGTTTTAAGTGATAAGATAACTCAACTAATTTGATTTTTGATTTTATCACTTAATCTATCTCTATCATGTCCTCCTTCTTTTTTGGGCTACTAAGAGATTCTATTGGTCCATTTGTTTTTCTTTTGCTATTTTCAGTAGCATTTGAAAAACACTTTGACCAAGTCTTGTAAGTTAAAAACAAAACCCACATCCCTCTTGTAAGTTGCTGCATGTACCCATATGTTTGCAAATGTTTAGCAAACATTCTCGTGGACTAACTTCCACGTCCAAAGAAAAATATTTTATTTATTTATTTTTATATTAATTATATTCTTGGTGCTAGCAAAGAATATAATAATATTCCACATAGAACATATTTATTTATTTGATTAAAATTAAATTCTCTAATTTGATTATCAAATAATAATAAATAGCTCTTTGCAAAGATTAAAACACTCGTTTGTGTGTGACCCCGTAGGTTCATTACTAAGCTGGTAGTAAATTAATCAAATCAATTTACTAATTAAGGTAGGCGTCTAGCAACACTCCTTAACGTCCAGATAGTATGAAGTAATATCTTTTACTTTCAAGAACCGGTAGAAGAATAATGTAATATTTCCTTCCATCATTTACAACTCTGGGCTAACTCTAGAGTATGGTATTACTGTCAAACTCTAATAAGTCAACACATTATTTATTTAGCGAATGACTTAAGAAACTCATTTCTTCATTCATTCAATTGCCCTTGGCCAAGGTCTTATTTTTATCATAGAGCTCAAACTCATTACCACGAGTTGATGGATTCCTTCTTGATTAATCATTAATTCTACAAGTATTTAATTATATCCAATATCCATTCAACTAGTGCCCTAAGGCATTAGGTGTCCGGGATTAAAATATAATAAATAACTTGTTAATTACTTTGATAATCTCAGGTCAAAGAAAATTATTATATTTCTTCTTGAGAAATTCCTATTGACAATTTAAGGTAAAGATAACCATTAGAAATTCTCAGTTGAGTCAGTTCAATGATCACATCTACATGTGCATCATCTATATATGTAATTTAACAAATGAGATATATCAATCTTTATCCAATAAAGACCATCACATATATATTGATCTATCTGGATTATTGATGTCCTGTTGACAATAATCCTATGATCAAGAACAGTTTAGATTAAAATTATTAAAAGAATTGCTTCTCATTATCATAATCTCTATCATGATAACAATTTTCAAATTTTAATCAAGGACCTTATCATATAAACTATTTTAAACAAATATGATAATGAAATAAAGAATTAATACCTTATTAAAACTAAAGTTGATTACATGATAGATTGGATCTTGGGCATACATTTATCCCCAACATCATCAACATATCATTCGATGCATTAGGAAAAAGTTACTGCTGGAGCTAACAACTAGAATTTAGCAAAAGAAAAGAAAATGTTTATATCATAGAAGAGCAAACAAAGAAAAATATAGGATGTATGTTTCTGAAATGCATACACCTTAATGATTTGATAGTGGGTTTACTAGCAAAATATAAACTCCAACTCAATAGCAAATGTTAACATTTCATGGTTCTGCATGTTAATTTTTTTATTAAGTTATATTATATGAAATTATAAATGCCAAGCCATAAGGACAAAGTATAATCTAGCCTTACCATTTACAAAAATTGATAGGCCCCCATTTTGAGTAATGGACATAATAGAACCATTCAGTTTCCAGAAATACATCTAAGCATGGCATGCGTAAACTCAAGCAAACCAAATTACTGCTCATCTTCCGTACCACCAACTAGTCTATTCAACACACATTTACACCATCAAAATCGACAAATTAAAGTAGTAAGATCAAACTTAGAATGTGGCCCTAACCTATATCAAACATTAATACTATCTTATATAAAAAAATTCCTGGAAATAGTGTCACAGTCCAGGTCATTTAGTAAAAAATTAAACTGTTCCATTTTGAATGAAAATAAAGGCAGACCTCTTTCAGAGGGAACTTCGTACTACAAAAACCAAATAATAACATATATGACACAATAGTTTTGCAATTAAATAGTGTTGTCTAATATTAACTTAGAGTCATGAATAAATAGTTTGACATGGGCCAAATTCATTAAAAGGAACAGAAAAGAAATTTAAAGGGATAACACAACTAACTTCACCACTTACAAACAAAAAACTACATGTCATTCAATGAATTACCCGAATTTGACATTTTCAGCTCCTATAACCACTCACAATCCACATGCCTTTATAATATTCTCTCTAAATTTGTTGGATTGATTAAGGAGCAATGTCACGACCATTTGCAACCTATAAACATGCATTTTCTCCTATAAAAAACATTAAAAATTTATTTGCAAGTGTTGACAAAATTGGAAATTAAGATTAAAACAGTGTGTAAACTAGCACTAACCTCTGCAACTGCTTGTGTTAAGGTAGCCCTATTCCAATATTCCATATACTTGAGTGCAAAGATGCCACAGTCATACCTAGATGAGCATAACGTTTGGATTATAATACACATGCATCAATCGTCTAACACACTTTAACTACAACTTTATTGCAACTAAATTTATCAGCCAGAACAAAATTTACTTTTTTTTGCTGCACTAGATCTGGTTATACATGGAACAATTTTGAAACCTCCATATTCACATGAATTCCATGTGCATGCAATGCTCTCTCCAACGCCATTGACAATCGCCTACTGGAAGCACTAATGTAGTTCCCTCTTCGCAGTGGGAGACTAGATAGGATCTCGATACTCCCAGTAGGAATGTTCAGCACATGGAGGTGCCAATGGTTATTCTCGCATACGGGAAGGAACAACTACATTATCACCAACTGAATTGTTAGGCTCTATGTTGATACTATTTAGTTAGTGCTTTCGGAAATAATTTTCTGGCAAAGATACAATACGATTTTCCACTCATAAAAAGACAAATACAAAACTATACTCATCTCAAATTTAAAGACTTAGGAATGTAACATAGTCCCGAAAACATAACTCATAAAAAATGCGTACCAATTCTTACCTCAACAATGCATTAAACAATTCAAAAATAAATAAAATCTGCAAATAAACTAAGGCATGACCAACACTTCCCAAAGCTGTCACTTCTTTTTCATCCCAAATCTGTAGTCAACATTCATCTTTTACATGCTTACTGCTATCATTTTATCATGTCTCAAATCAAATTCATAAAACAATAACAATAACAACATACATTCAATTCTATCATGCAAAGACAAAGGACAAAACAATAACAACATACACACAATGAAATCGGTATTCAAATTTAGTAAAGCAATAACAATGACAAAAAGCAATAACAATGACAAACGACCAAACAAATAATCTATTTAGTTGCTACTAGTAACTCTCATATATACCATTAAAATTGAAAGAAAATTTCCATCGACTAGTAGTAATACAGATGAACTGAATTTCCCTAAAAATCTGATGACAACAGATTCCTGGAAAGCAAATAAATAAAAAAATAGTAATAGTAATAATAATAATAATAATAATATATTTTCTCTAAATACGAACATATCTTTAACCAAAAATAATTTATCCTATATTTCATTCTACAGATAATTGATATATCGTAAAATCGAAGTACCGATATATCCGTGATTACCGATATTTTCATCCTTGTTCCCAGTAAAGTTTTAATGAGACATATTCTTATGATCATCCAAGAGGGAGTGTTATAAAATATGAGATTCTGTACCACTATGGTAACTTGTGAACGATCATTCATAAATATATTTTGTAACTCCCTATAAAATGGAAGGACCCTTAATAAAATTCTATTGAGTTTTCTCGTGCATTCTATTATCTCTTTCTTGCTTTCTTTTTCTCTTACTTTGTTTTACAACAAATAAAAATATTTTATTAAATAATAAATTATAGCATGATTTTTAATTAATAGTAATCATGAGAGAGATTTAACACTTTTTTAACAACAAATATTGAGGCATAATATAATATATATAGTTTAAATAAACATTTTTCATTACATTTTTTTTTTCTTATGCAAATCAAATATGAGCATGATTTAATAAATACCAAAAATATATTAGACTTTTTGCACCAAAAATATTATCTTAAACCAAGGAATTCATACTTGGATGGCGATTCAAGATCAACCTCATCAAAACATTATATTCCCTAAAGAGGTTCTACTCAATGGAAACGCTCTTTAATGGAACTTTAACTTTACCTAGTCATGATAAAAAAACCATAGGTTTTACTTGGTGGGTCTGGAATGTCCGACTTATCAATTTTTTCGATAAACTACTTGAGGCTCATGTAGTCCATACCCAATTAATCATATTTTGGTTGATATAATCTCCAAGAATATCATGTCCCATTAAAAATGAAATTTTAGGACATACATATTTCTATATCTATGCATATCGTATCTTATTTAATTCCAACTTGTGATGGTAATGTTACTAACTTTTAAGAATCATTTAGATTCCATGGCTTGAGAAAAAGAAGGCAAAGAGGTCATAAATTCAAAATAAATAAATAAATTATATATACAACATCACATTCTAATTTTTGATAGTTTCAAAGTCTAAGGTTGCAACATTTGAAAGCGGCAAAAGTGTGAAAAACTGCAGCAAAAACTTGTGGGAAAGATAATGTTAAAAGAGAGAAAACCCTAAACAATGGAGGCAAATAATAAATACTTGGACTGGCCCTTGTGTGTCCAATGCTGCATTTAACAGTGCTCTTGCTGATTAATTATTAATTCGATTCCCTTCTAGCTAGCTAGACCTTTTTTCCTTTCCTTCATTGAAATCTTATATGAGAGTGAATCAGATGTTTGCTGCACCAATCCATGAGGCTCTTGACACCAAGTTCCTCAGACCGGATAAGAGCTTATACTCCAGAGAAAACCTCAAGCGCCGCTTCCTCCTTCGCGCCCTCCTCTTCGCCGGAAGCACCCTTGTGACAGCAGCCTTTCCCTTCATGTCTGACTTTGTCGACTTATTTGGATCATTCACACTTACCACCCTAACCTTTGTTTTTCCAAGCATGATCTTCATCAAGGTAAATATATGAATATTTATATATACTAAGACTCAACATATGAATTAAAATAATTGATCATGAACATCATATATCACTGTTACAGGTTGAGGGAAAGACGGCTAGAATAGAGAAGAAGTTGTGGCACTGGGCCAACATAGTTGTTTTTTCCCTGCTTGGAGTAGCGACCACCGTCTCTGCTCTTCGGTTGATAGTTAACAATGTTCAGAACTACCATTTTTTTGCAGACACTTGAACACATATAGATTGATTAGCCGGTGTAATAGTATGATATAGCCATTTTACAATAAATTTGTACTCGCTGGAGAGCAATATATGCTTCTGTTTCTCTGCCTGATCAATGAAGACTTTGAAAGAGTTCAATTCCATTCGTTGCTAAAATTCAATTGAGTTTTAAATGAGATGGATCATGGATGGTGAAGATGAGATCGAATAGTATACAACTGCAACTTAGCCGGTTTAGTTTATTAGAAGGCTAACCCATTTCAAATAATTAATGGGCGATGCCGTTTTGAAGGAGATTGATTGGAAAATGTAAGCGACAACGTTTTGAAAAGGAGCAAGAAAACGATTTACTTGACAGAGAAAGTCAAAAGCCTTCGGTTTGATTTATAACTTTCTGATGAGAAATTCAAAACGACGTCTTGCAGTTTTCTGCGTTTCCAGCAGTAAGGCCACTATCACAGAGGACGAGAGATTGGGACTGGGTATAAAAATTGAAGCAGCTAATCTGATCCTCTCAAAGAAGAGATCGAGATTTACGAAGGAGAAACCATAAACCCACATCATGGTTTACTTCATATTGAAGTTTTTCTAGCGACCGATTTTGCCTGAAATCTATTTGATGAAATGTCCGAAAGCAATGCTTTCCTTCACAACACCTCTGTTTTTACTCGTTCATTCGCTTGATGATTTTGCCTTCTCTTTTTCTGGGCTGTTTTGTTTTTGCCCTTGTGATTTGCTCAGACAGTGTTCTGATGTGGGGTGCAATCTGTTTAGCAAGGATGCTCCGTTCAAAGTACAAGTGTCTCAAAAGATGGGTTTAATCTCTTTAGAAACCAAAAGTATTTCCTGTAGAATGGATGTGTCGGCAAATACTTATCAAATTTCATAACCAAGCCCACTCATGCTTCTTCACAGAATGATCAAATAATGAGAAATAATTCTTAAAATCTATGAATAATAAGTAGATTAAAGGTAACATTAATGGTGTAAATAGCACCACAGATGTGCTGAGACAATGCAAATCTGATTGATCTACTGCATTATCAAGATAAATGATAAAGAGGCGTAGATCAAGGCCATCCTTAGTTGTGCCATAAGGTGTAAAACAATAAACCAACATCAAATCTAACATTCACAACCATTATAACGCGACACAACATTAAGAGTAAATCTGTAATCACAGAGAGGCTTTCAAGCAAAATTTTGGGAGAGATACCTTGGGACAAGCCTAATGAAATTATGACCAAGAAGTCTTTCCACGCTTTTATGGAGTGGGCGACTTGCAGCGAGAGATAATTACCAGCGAACAGCTCATTCATATGAGCCTGGCTATCCTTGAACCTCTTCAAGGCCTTACTCCATGTGACCCTAAGTGCAGAGAAAAGCCTCTCTTTTCTTCTCGAAACCTCTCAAGCCGCAATCCGATCCCTTGGCCGCTTCTACCATAAGTCCCTAAATCTGTTGACAATTTCCCATTCCTTCTGAATGCTCTCTCCTCTTCTGCATCCTCATCAAACCCACCTACATTTCTGAGCCTTTGATAAGAAAACTTGGTCACTGAAGCCATTTCAATGCAGTATAGCATTAAGCATGAAAGTAACAGACCCAGATAGCTTATGAAAGCAACACAATTGTTCCTCCTTACTTACACGGGATCTCACAGTTTTTGGTTTTTCTTTATTTTCTAAGTCAAGAGACAAGCTTCAAAAAACTATTGAGTGTATGATGCAACAATGGCGAGCTGAATTGTTGTAATGATGGTTTTAACTTACTGAAACTACTATCAACATTGCATTAATTTAATCTCACTATAGGTACATGTGGATCTTCTCACCGCTCATGTTTCTTTAAATGGTAATACAAACTGTCTCACTCAAGCCTTGGAGGCATTACCATTTAAGGGCTACCCAACTTCTATATTAGTGCTAATGATGGTAGCTTTGTTTCAACTAGTAAGCGTGCAAACTTAGGCACCGTAGATTACATCTAACAGCAAAAAAACGTAGTACCTGAAGCACGAGCAATGTATGCATTGCAGTTAATATGAATGTCGAAACAAACTGAAGAGCACAAGGTTAGCTGATGCGTACAACTCAACTGGCTGTTGTCCACGCAAGCTCTCATGTGGGCAGTACATAAAGAGCCTAAGAGCCTACTTCAAGTCCAGGGAACGTCGATAGCAGAGATGTAAATTTTGGCTA
>JBAPGN010001788.1:0-16369 GCA_037355405.1 Vitis amurensis | reverse complement strand
TCGTAATATATAATTCTTTTAATATTATAACAATTTATTATTGAAAAACTCTAATAACAAATTTTATTCATTATTATATTAAAACAATTATTAATATTATATAATAAATAAGAAATTTATTATTGGTTTATTTATTATCAAGAATATGAATCTATTTTTAACTTATTAATACTATAATAAATTCTGTTTTTTTTTTTCAAATTATTACTTTATAATGGTTCTAGAGAAAAAAATTCCCCAAATAATAAAATAATAAAATAATAAAGTAAAATAATAATAATAAAGTAATAATAATAATAATAATAATAATTTAAAATTATTGACAACTACACTCCTCCATATAAATGTTTCCTTATTATTTTAGATTTTTATTTTATTTATTATTTTATTATTTAAGATTTTTTTTCCTCTAGAAACAAAACACCTTATAGGATTCTTATTTTAGTTTTCTAAAAGTTTAGGAAATATTGTCAAACAAATCATATTTAATCATAATTACGAATTCAAAAAGTAATAAGATGGTTTATTAAATAATAAAGAATAAACTTCGTAATATATAATTATTTTAATATTATAACAATTTATTATTGAAAAACTCTAATAACAATTTTATTCATTATTATATTAAACAATTATTAATATTATATAATAAATAGAAATTTATTATTGGTTTATTTATTATCAAGAATACGAATCTATTTTTAACTTATTAATACTATAATAAATTCTGTTTTTTTTTTTTCAAATTCTTACTTTATAATGTTTCTAGAGAAAAAAAATTCCCAAATAATAAAATCATAAAATAATAAAGTAATAATAAATAATAAATAATAATAATAATAATAATAATTTAAGATTATTGACAACTACACTCCTCCATATAAATGTTTCCTTATTATTTTAGATTTTTATTTTATTTTATTATTTTATTATTTAAGATTTTTTTTCCTCTAGAAACAAACACCTTATAGGATTCTTATTTTAGTTTTCTAAAAGTTTAGGAAATATTGTCAAACAAATCATATTTAATCATAATTACGAATTCAAAAAGTAATAAGATTGTTTATTAATAATAAAGAATAAACTTCGTAATATATAATTATTTTAATATTATAACAAATTTATTATTGAAAAACTCTAATAACAAATTTTATTCATTATTATATTAAACAATTATTAATATTATATAATAAATAGAAATTTATTATTGGTTTATTTATTATCAAGAATACGAATCTATTTTTAACTTATTAATACTATAATAAATTCTGTTTTTTTTTTTCAAATTATTACTTTATAATGTTTCTAGAGAAAAAAATTCCCAAATAATAAAATAATAAAATAATAAAGTAATAATAATAATAATAATAATAATAATAATAATAATTTAAGATTATTGACAACTACACTCCTCCATATAAATGTTTCCTTATTATTTTAGATTTTTATTTTATTTTATTATTTTATTATTTAAGATTTTTTTCCTCTAGAAACAAACACCTTATAGGATTCTTATTTTAGTTTTCTAAAAGTTTAGGAAATATTGTCAAACAAATCATATTTAATCATAATTACGAATTCAAAAAGTAATAAGATTGTTTATTAAATAATAAAGAATAAACTCGTAATATATAATTCTTTTAATATTATAACAAATTTATTATTGAAAAACTCTAATAACAAATTTTATTCATTATTATATTAAACAATTATTAATATTATATAATAAATAGAAATTTATTATTGGTTTATTTATTATCAAGAATATGAATCTATTTTTAACTTATTAATACTATAATAAATTCTATTTTTTTTTTCAAATTATTACTTTATAATGGTTCTAGAGAAAAAAAATTCCCAAATAATAAAATAATAAAATAATAAAGTAATAATAATAATAATAATAATAATAATAATAATAATTTAAGATTATTGACAACTACACTCCTCCATATAAATGTTTCCTTTATTATTTTTAGATTTTTATTTTATTTTTATTATTTTATTATTTAAGATTTTTTTTCCTCTAGAAACAAACACCTTATAGGATTCTTATTTTAGTTTTCTAAAAGTTTAGGAAATATTGTCAAACAAATCATATTTAATCATAATTACGAATTCAAAAAGTAATAAGATGGTTTATTAAATAATAAAGAATAAACTTTGTAATATATAATTATTTTAATATTATAACAGATTTATTATTGAAAAACTCTAATAACAAATTTTATTCATTATTATATTAAACAATTATTAATATTATATAATAAATAGAAATTTATTATTGGTTTATTTATTATCAAGAATACGAATCTATTTTTAACTTATTAATACTATAATAGATTCTGTTTTTTTTTTTTTCAAATTCTTACTTTATAATGTTTCTAGAGAAAAAAAATTCCCAAATAATAAAATAATAAAATAATAAAGTAATAATAATAATAATAATAATAATAATAATAATTTAAGATTATTGACAACTACACTCCTCCATATAAATGTTTCCTTATTATTTTAGATTTTTATTTTATTTTATTATTTTATTATTTAAGATTTTTTTTCCTCTAGAAACAAACACCTTATAGGATTCTTATTTTAGTTTTCTAAAAGTTTAGGAAATATTGTCAAACAAATCATATTTAATCATAATTACGAATTCAAAAAGTAATAAGATTGTTTATTAAATAATAAAGAATAAACTTCGTAATATATAATTATTTTAATATTATAACAAATTTATTATTGAAAAACTCTAATAACAAATTTTATTCATTATTATATTAAACAATTATTAATATTATATAATAAATAGAAATTTATTATTGGTTTATTTATTATCAAGAATACGAATCTATTTTTAACTTATTAATACTATAATAAATTCTGTTTTTTTTTTTCAAATTATTACTTTATAATGTTTTTAGAGAAAAAAAATTCCCAAATAATAAAATAATAAAATAATAAAATAATAAATAATAATAATATAATAATAATAATAATAATAATAATTTAAGATTATTGACAACTACACTCCTCCATATAAATGTTTCCTTATTATTTTAGATTTTTATTTTATTTTATTATTTTATTATTTAAGATTTTTTTTCCTCTAGAAACAAACACCTTATAGGATTCTTATTTTAGTTTTCTAAAAGTTTAGGAAATATTGTCAAACAAATCATATTTAATCATAATTACGAATTCAAAAAGTAATAAGATTGTTTATTAAATAATAAAGAATAAACTCGTAATATATAATTCTTTTAATATTATAACAAATTTATTATTGAAAAACTCTAATAACAAATTTTATTCATTATTATATTAAACAATTATTAATATTATATAATAAATAGAAATTTATTATTGGTTTATTTATTATCAAGAATATGAATCTATTTTTAACTTATTAATACTATAATAAATTCTATTTTTTTTTTCAAATTATTACTTTATAATGTTTCTAGAGAAAAAAAATTCCCAAATAATAAAATAATAAAATAATAAAGTAATAATAAATAATAATAATAATAATAATAATAATAATAATAATTTAAGATTATTGACAACTACACTCCTCCATATAAATGTTTCCTTATTATTTTAGATTTTTATTTTATTTTATTATTTTATTATTTAAGATTTTTTTTCCTCTAGAAACAAACACCTTATAGGATTCTTATTTTAGTTTTCTAAAAGTTTAGGAAATATTGTCAAACAAATCATATTTAATCATAATTACGAATTCAAAAAGTAATAAGATGGTTTATTAAATAATAAAGAATAAACTTCGTAATATATAATTATTTTAATATTATAACAAATTTATTATTGAAAAACTCTAATAACAAATTTTATTCATTATTATATTAAACAATTATTAATATTATATAATAAATAGAAATTTATTATTGGTTTATTTATTATCAAGAATACGAATCTATTTTTAACTTATTAATACTATAATAAATTCTGTTTTTTTTTTTCAAATTCTTACTTTATAATGTTTCTAGAGAAAAAAATTCCCAAATAATAAAATAATAAAATAATAAAGTAATAATAATAATAATAATAATAATAATAATTTAAGATTATTGACAACTACACTCCTCCATATAAATGTTTCCTTATTATTTTAGATTTTTATTTTATTTTATATTTTATTATTTAAGATTTTTTTTCCTCTAGAAACAAACACCTTATAGGATTCTTATTTTAGTTTTCTAAAAGTTTAGGAAATATTGTTCAAACAAATCATATTTAATCATAATTACGAATTCAAAAAGTAATAAGATTGTTTATTAAATAATAAAGAATAAACTTCGTAATATATAATTATTTTAATATTATAACAAATTTATTATTGAAAAACTCTAATAACAAATTTTATTCATTATTATATTAAACAATTATTAATATTATATAATAAATAGAAATTTATTATTGGTTTATTTATTATCAAGAATACGAATCTATTTTTAACTTATTAATACTATAATAAATTCTGTTTTTTTTTTTTTCAAATTCTTACTTTATAATGTTTCTAGAGAAAAAAAATTCCCAAATAATAAAATAATAAAATAATAAAGTAATAATAATAATAAAATATCTAAAAAGAATGGAAATATTTATACAAAGGATTCTAATTGTCAATGGATTAGGATGACATGACAAGTAAAGGGCTATTTTTGGGAATAATTAAATCATAAATTAAAAAGGTGCATGCATTTTAAATTATTTTTAAATAAATGAAGATAATATTGGAATTTTCTTTGTCAACCAATCAGTTTTGAGAAAAAAAGTTCTTGTAACGGATAAGCTCCAGGAGGTTAGTTTTTGTATATATATATATATAATGTATATATATAACAGTTCATGTAAATTTTGATTTTTTTGTAAATTAAAATATAATATTTTTTTATATTGATAAATAAAAGTCATATTGTTTTAAACTACTTTATTCAACAAACAACAAGATCGGTGGCCCCAACATTGATATGGTTACAAAAATAGCTATAAAAGAAAATATGACATATCAAAATTCAATTCAATAAAAATCATAGTCCTCAAACCTCTGTTTCACTAAAAGGTACGTAATCCTACAATTCACTTCATATGACCCATGAAGTTAGCGCCATCAAGATGAATTGTCATAATTGAAACAAATCTACATAAACAAATAGAGACCATTTCACATTTTAAACTACAATATCCATCAAACAACAACAAGACCAATGTTTGCAAAATTAATGAAGTTACAAAACTACTGAAAGAAAAGAGTAACCTACCATTTAAAAATTTTCTACATTTGTATTAAAAATATATGGTAACAAAATTTTCTATTAACATTAATTTATTTAAATAATTAATATTATTAATAATTTATCTTATCAATTAAATTTTAATTTATAAAATATTACTGATAAAAACTGAAATTTTGATTTAACCAAAATAAAGATGGATAATTAATAATTATTTATAATTAATAATTAATAATTTTGATTTATAATATTGTTTTTGTGATTTGTTTCCTTTTTATTTCTATACTATATCTAAAAAACAAACATGCTCGTTGCCATTCGTTGAGGCATTATGGGAAGGTGAAGGACCCAACGGTGGAGAATTTGTTGCCGGAGTTTGATTTTGAGCACACTGTTGGGAGGAGATTGGTTTCAACCTCTGGAACTCGGTCTGTGGTTCTAATGGTGGTTGATGCTGCAGATTTTGATGGGTCCGGCCACCACGCGTGAGGCATCAAGAAACCCCTTTGTTGAATTCTTCGCCTTATTTTCCTCTGCCACTCTCAATCCTCACAGGTACTAATCTAATCATGTTATTAATATTTATTTTCAACCCCAATTTGCTTCCCAAGAAAATCCATCCCCCATTCGATTTCCGGGAAAATTCATTCTCGTTTGATTTCCGAGAGAAATCCATCAAAACTCCTAAGGAAAACCAAAAAAAAAAAATGCTTTTATTTTGTTGCTCCCTGTGTTTTCTGGATCTGTTCTAAGGTTTTATTTGTTTTTGTGCCATTGGATTTAAATTCTACAAACCCTAAATCCACGATTTTTGAGCCACGCTGAAAACCACAACCTTTGCCCTCAAATTGTGGATCTGTGTGCGTGTGCGGCGGGCTGGACTGGTAAGTGGAGTTCAAATACACTATTTCTTTAAATTGATTGCTTTTGTGCCATTGGATTTAAATTCTACAAACCCTAAATCCATGATTTTTTAGCCACGCTGAAAACCACAACCTTTGCCCTCAAATTGTGGATCTGTGTGCGTGTGTGATATTTTTAAAAAATTACCCAATTTTCTGTCAAAGATCTCAACAAGCATCAATACCAACCTAAATTAACTCATAAATCCATTACATTCATACCTGGGAAAGCTCCTCTCAGCTCGGACCACTTCTCTCTATTTTCACTACAAGCTCCCCTCGCGAATTGTGGCTGTGAAAGAAAGTGAAAAAATATGGGTTTTTGGAGTTAGGGTTTGGTTCAAGAGAGAAGAAGGGATTTGGGGAGTTTGGTTCAAAGAGAGAAGAAGGGATTTAGGGTTTTGATTCAACACAGAAGAAATGATTTCGGGTAAATCTCACTATTATATTTTAGTAAATATTTTTTTAAAAAATATTGCCACATGGAGTGTCTACATGTCATATGAGCCATGTCACTGGCTTAAGTGGAACATGACTTTGTTGAGTAATTGATCATGTCAAAGTGTATGAGGGTATTTTTGGAAGGCTCCTCAATATCACTATTACAGTGTATGAAAGGTGGTTTATTTTTCACAAAATCCATTGAATTTGAAAAGTAAAAAGTTAAGTTTCCAAAAGGCAAAATTTTGCCCCTTGGTGTATGGTTACATAAATTCCCCAAAAATAATTGATATAAAAAGATGTTTATAGGTGAAAAATAATTTATACAAAAGGACATGTCAGCTTCATTTGTACTAAAGTCAACCCATAGATAAAAAATAATTGATATAAAAGGACAAAATGAACAAAAAAAAAATTGAATGGTATTTGATTGTTCACTTTAAACTACTACCTCTCATTTCCAAAATTTTAAAATATTTATTCCAAATAATAATTAATTGAGTATTTATATTTATATCCACAAAATATCTCTACACATCTACCTCTAGTATTTTTTTTTCTAGATAAAAATGATTAATGAAATAATCAAAATATATTTAATGTTAGAGTTATCTAAAACTACTATATACTTTATGACATTCTTTCAGGGTGCAAGACTTGACACCATGAAATTGTTTCTTTTTTTTTCTTTTTTCTTTCACTTTTTCAAAATTCTGCACTTCTAAAGTATTTCTAGTTATACTTTTTTTAACTATTCTTGCAACAAATATTACACAAATTATAATCCCCAAAATATATTCATAAATTACAAATATAACAAGGTTAATTTCATTCACACCCCCTTAGGATTAACTTAAATACACTAAGTCACCATTGGTTTCAAATTTCGTCACTTAGTACCCTTATAGATGTATTTCATGTATAAAATTTAGTTTTAGAGGATAAAATTTAATTTTTAAATAATTATTAAACACACCTACCTAAAATCTCTCTAAAAAATAAATTTTATAAATGAAATAAATTTATAAGGATACTAATTGATGAAATTTGAAACCTAACTATCAAGATGGACTAAAATTAACTTAATATGATATTAATGTGTTGATTAAAAAATATTTATAAAAAAAATGTTGGAATTAACTTTGAATTATATCAAATATTTTTTTGTCAACAAAAATGCTTCAAAGGAAGGATTTTCCTTAAAGTTTATTTTTTAAAAGAAAAAATTGAGAGAAGAAAGAAGAAGAAGGTAGGTGTTGAAAAGAATAATAAGAATAATATTTTACTTATATTGAAATTTTTTTAGGGAGGGTATTAATAGGATTAATGTTTTAAAGTGGTTGTGGAAATAAGATGGAAGTGTAAATGATTTGATGGATTAAAATATAGATTCTCTAATTAATTTTATATAACTTCATGAAATCTTCTATGATATTAATTTTTAATAATTTATAGATTAAAAGAGGTAAATCACACATTACTTTGAGAGACTTCACTCTACTAATAAATTGAGAGTTGTAAAATTTTGCAATATTAAAAAAATACATAATTACACTTTTTCTTTAATCTTATTCTTGTAATGGTGGTAGAATGATGAAAATTAATAAGGAAAAAAGAATTCTTTTCCATTTTTTAATAATTGTCAATTTCATCTCATCTTTATAGGCACCATTTTTATAAATTTCTTTTATGATATTTATTTTTAAGTAATTTAAGAGTAAAAAAGAGACTTTATAAGTAGTAAATATCAATACGTGAATACTCTCTCAATTTGTTTATGACATATGTACACATCTTTAGCTTAATTTATTGGAAGGTGGAGATATGAAATTGACTATTCTTTTTTTCAAATTTTATTATTTTTTTTAAACTTTTCTTATGATGAGAATTATAGTATTAGTGTTTTCATCTTACCACATTAGGAAATGAGTGATCAAATTATCATCTTATTTATATTTATATTTAAAATAATTTTAGATATAATGATATTAATATAAGTAGAAATTTGTATCACATCAACAAAATATAATAATACCATGAAAAAAAAACTTTTATTAAAGATTAAACTCATTGGAAAAAATGTAACTCAAAATAAATAATGATTCTCAACAAACTCCATAAAATAATATACATAAGAGAAAAATCAAGAAAGAGGTCACTTTTGATCTTTAACAAATACATCTTTCTTTCTTTTCACATTTTCTACTCATTAATGATCTTGAAATTTTTTAAGATGACAAAAATTCAACCTAACTCTCACCTTTTTTTTTCTTTTTTATTTATTAAAGAAATGACTCAAAATAAATCTTAAGCCTTCAATAATGGTAGAAAACCAATTATTCAAATGAACTCACTACCATTGTACCTTAAAAGGAATAAAATAAAAGATAAAGTTACTAGTGTATGAATACTAATTATTTATTTTCAGCAAGCCCCATAAAATAATATGCAAGAAAGAAAAAACAAAAAAGAGGCCATTTTTTACCTTTAACAAATGTATATTTCCTTATTCTCACATTTCTACACATTAATGATCTTAAAATTTTTTAAGATGACAAAAATTCAACTCAATTCTCATTTTTTCTTTTTACTAAAGAAATGACTCAAGATAAATCTTAAGCCTTCCATAATGATAGAAAACTAATTATTCAATTGAGCTCATTACCATTATAGCTTAAAATGAATAAAGTAAAAGATAAAGTTGCTAGTGTATGAATAGTAACTATTTATTATGACCAAGCCTCATAAAATAATATGCACAAAACCAAAAGCCAAAAAAATGCCACATTTCACTTTTAACAAATGTATCTTTCATTCTTCCGATATTTTCTACCCATTAATGATTTTGAAATTTTTCATGATGACAAAAATTCAACTCAACTCTTACTTTTTCTTTTTACTAAAGAAATGACTCAAGATAAATCTTAAGCCTTCAATAATTGTAGAAAACCAAATATTCAAGTGAACTCACTACCATTGTAGCTAAAAATGAATAAAGTAAAAGATAAAGTTGCTAGTATATGAATAATAATTATTTATTCTCATAAAGCCCCATAAAATAATATGCACGGAAGAAAAAACCAAGAAAGAGGTCACCCTTGACCTTTAACAAATGTACCTTACCTTCTTCTCACATTTTTTTTTACCCATTAATGATCTTGAAATTTTTCAAGATGACAAAAGTTTAACTCAACTCTCATTTTTTCTTTTTTACTAAAGAAATAACTTAAGATAAATCTTAAGTCTTAAATAATGGTATAAAACCAATTGTTCAAGTGAATCACTTACCATTGTAAACAGACCAGAAAACACCAAAAAAAAAAAACTTAACAAAATAGTTAATCGTAAAAGATAGGCAAGGCCATTTGTATGAATAGTATAATACATTACTCTCCAAATCACAAAGCCAACACAAAACAAAAATAAAAAAAACATAAAAATAATTGAACAAAAGAAAAAAAACGAAAAAAAAACAATAGAAAAAAAAAAAAAAGAAAAAAAAAAAAAAAAAAAAAAACGAAACAAGAAAGAGTCCCTTATAGAACACTTTAACTAATGTACTTAAAAACAAAAAAACTTAATCCTTCTTCCAAACAAACCAACAAATAATTATCTATACCACCATTACAGATGCAATAAAAAAATTTGAACAATATAATTCAAGATTGAAAAAATTTCCAAACTCAACTCTCACTATAAGAAACAAAGCCAAAAAATTCATATTATTCATAAAGAAGAACAAGATAACAACTTAAGCCTAAATAAAGGTAGTAAAAAAAAAAATTAAAAAAAAAAAAGTCAGTGACTCAAACTACAATAAATAGTCCTTTTAAAGGATATAAGTAAAGTTAAAAGATAAAGTTGTAAAGTATTAAGAATATACCTAATATATTAATTAAAACGAACACAATCAAAGCCATACATAAAACACTAATCGATAAAAAACCCAAAAGAACAAAGTCACAGACACACAGATAACATATTAACCTCTGTAAAAAACAAACCCAAAAAAAACCCCCCATGTATATGTTCACTTATACTACACTCCTCACCATACTCAACACTTTACTGACTGTGGGCAAAACATATTTTCAAGATGACAGCAAAATCACTATAAACTAACCCAAAACCCACCCACCAACTCACTTTTTACATCTCTGTACTAAAAACCTAGCTTCAAGATAAAAAAATACGCAAGCCTCTCAATAATGCGTAGACTAACCCCACCCCCCCCCACCCCACAACCACAAACCGGAAACACGCAATTTGCCAACCTCACTACCATTAACCTAGGCCATTTAACAAAGGGATAAATTCAACAGCACTACAAAGTTACATGTGTGAACACTCGCGACCAACTAACACTCATAATTCATCATCTCACCATGCCCTATAAAATTATATGCACAAAAGAAAAAACCAAGAAAAAGATCACATTTGACCTTTAACAAGTGTATACTTATCAATTTTTCCATATTTTCTACACAAACCCATACTCAATAAATTCTTGCCATCTCTCTCATCAAGCTTGAACAAAAATTCACTCAATTCCTCACTTTTTCTTTTTACTAAAGAAATTGACTTCAAAAATAATTCTACATTAAACACAAACCAACACAATATCGATCCATTGGAACACGAAAACAATCATTGATTCAACTGAACGTCGACTACCCATTGTACACTCTAAAAACGAATAAACGCTCAAAGCACTGACAACCAGTATTGCATAGTGTCCACGACCAGAAATCAACTCCATAAAAGGGAAACCAACAACAAAACACTTCTCTAAAATTATTTGGTGGCTCTTCTTTCTATTCATTCATATAAAACACACCTCCTTACTCCCTGAATTAATAGTATTTTTTTACTCCCCAATTACAGCGTACAACTCTCAATCAACATCTTCATAACACACACTAAAATATCTACAACTTAAAAGTAATGTAAGTATATAAGATAGGATAATTTATTATGTTTTTAACCTCTAAGAAATATCAAAACCCAACATCTTGCCTCCAGTAACGATATATCTTGAAGCACACTAAATAAAGAATAGATGACCAATAATTAAAAAGTGGATATGGATGAATATTAATATTAGAGCAACAAAAAAATAAAAAATCGGCGTAATGCTACCTTTTTCAAAGAACAAGTTAGGAGATTAAGAAAACAAAAAAAAACCACCAATTAATTAACAAAAATGTATCTGAAAAATAGCTCATAAAACGCAATCACCATAATTATGTTAATACATAATGCCAAAAAAACTTAAGTATATAAGAGATAATTAAAAATATTTATTTCTCAAAGATATATTGACATAATACATTTCCTCTTTTACATAAAAATCTAAAATTACCACCTTTTAAATAGATTTACAAAAATTCCAACCCAAATAAGATATTAAAATTAAACCCAGTATATATAAAAAATACTTCTATATAGATTAAAAATAGAAACTACTGTATATGTTTCATACAATCTAAAAGAATAATAAGGTATATGGGCAAAAAGTATGTCCCAAACCTCCTTAATGATACTCATCACCTTTTGTATTCCACTGATTAAAAATTTGTGGTTAAAAACTTATATTTTGAAATATGTATTGTAGGATATTATAATTAAGTTATACTGTATAAGAGAGATTAAATTCACACCAAATAAATTATACACAAATAAAAAAAAACACCAAGGAATTTTTTACCATTTCTTTGTTGCAAAACTTAAATAGGCTACCTATAATCAACAAACCAACTAAGCCAGTAATAAATAAAATAAATAAATAAATTCATGCAACATAAAATAAAAACCCAAAACCGCCAAACCCAAAAAAAAAAAAAAAAAAAAAAAAAAATCAAGACAAACCAGGAAAATTTTTAACGTGAGAAAAACCCCAAGAACCTCACCCCAAAAAAATAGAAAATCCCAAAACCAAAATAAAAAAAAAAGAAAAGAGAAAAAAAAACCCACACCCCCAAAAGAACACTCTCACCAATGTCAGTTACAAAATCTTCCACTATAATACAAAATAGAGAGTAATATAAATCATGTCAAAAAATATATACAATATAATAAAAAATAAAAAAACCAAACTCCTGCCTTATCACAAAACGACCGTTAGAGGCTGGAGGAAAAGATATCAACACGCAGAAAAAAAAAAAACAAATAAATACACTAAAAAAAAAATATATTACTCTCAAATCTCAACTCTGAAAGGCCAAAAAACAAAGAAAATTACAGAAAGTTATACCCAAAAATGTTGTTACCTGTTCATGAGAAACACCCAGAGTAAAATTCAGTTTCCCAGAGCATATAAAAATAACAAGCTCCTCCACCGTTCAAAAAAATAAAAAAAGTATAATTGAAAGTTCAAACCAATACTAAAAAAAAAAAAAAAAAAACCCAAAAATCCAAAAAATAATATACAAAAAACCTTTGATCCGACCTTTAAGATGAAGGGGGATCAGCTCGCAAAACTCCACTGACAAGAACTCGTGAAATGACTGTGTTTATTATTTTTCTCTTCTCTCTCTCTTTTTAAATTTTTTGGATTACTATTATAAATGCCATGACTTGAGTCCCCCTCAAGCCATATAGAGAAATAAATAAAAAAAAACAAACCAACATACCCATCGACACAATCCACAAGAACCCCAAAGACACCAAAAAAAAAAAAAGAAGAGAAACAAAAAAAAAAACCCAAACGAAATAAATACATAATTCTTTCAAGATAACCTACCTCCATAAATATAATCTAATTTACATGAAAAATTAATAATATACGCAAACAAGTTATAAAAGATTACTTTCCTCAAATATATTTTTGAAAGTCAAAAAAAATAACAAACCCTATCATCAACAAGCTAAAAAAAGGGAAAATAATAGGAAAACATATATATAATTATTAAATAAAAAAAATATAATTAATGAAAATTAAATATACAAACAACAGACTACAAATCACTCAATATGTGGACTGACCCGATTAAGAGAGAAAAATATAAAGTAGAGCATATTTTTATCCAAAGAATGTTCAAGTAGACATTTTTATTTGATATAGGCATAACTCTTTTTTGATAAAATGACCATATTCCAAAGAACAACAACTAATAGCTCTAATTCTACACATATTTAAAGAAAACAAAAATAAAAAATGAAAAACGGTGTATGAGCTAGTAACGGGGCCATCCCCCCCCCTCAGTCAGACAGTTGGAAAAATTATAAGTTGGTGGTTAAATTTTTTATTCAAAGGGTGGAGCAAGAAGAGCGTACAACAGATACGATGAGACTAATGGTGGCGGGAGTAAGGAGATCCTACAGAGAGGATGCATTGTAATGAAGTATTTTTAGTGAAAACACAAATTTACACTAATAATTTATATATATACAAAGAACCTTAAAATTAATCCGTTACAATAAATATTATACATACTACTCATAACAATCTCCGTTTTAAAAATTTCGAAACGCGTACACAGAAAACACAGAGCTTTCTCAAACTTAGACTACAGAAACTTAACACAAAAAAAATCCTACACTCAGCCATATATTACTTCATTTTGAATTTTTGCACAAACAATAATCATATATAAAGAAAGTTTCTTGGAAACCTAGCAAATTTTCATCGCCTTGACTCTTAAAAAGAAAAAATATAAAAATAAAAATAAAATGACTAATTTGTTTGGTACCTACAGGATGAAAATAATTCCCAAATAATAAAATAAAAACACAACAACTTAAACCATCCGCTATCTCAAACTTTGGATTTGAAAACAATCACGTCGTATACAAACACACATCTCGCACCAATTACAATCTGTTTTAAGGTTTACAATACATAGCCCAAAACGCAAGGCAAATAGGAATAATATTAATATATATCTTTTTTCAACATACACTGCAACTGAAGATAGAAATCTTTATCTGGTTCCCTCATTATATAGAACAAAATAAAAATACCTCCAACTTGTCAGACAATTCCCTGGATTAAATGCACAACACCAACCATTGCCAATGACCTCCAAGAAACCAAACGTCCACCCAATCCTCCAAAATTTTCAACATCGACCAACATAAAAATCAATATACTCTATATCTATTAATCAAAAACCGCAACAACCAAAAACCCACCAAAAAAAAAAAAAAAAAACACAAATAATTAAATCCATGAGAAAAAAAACAAATACAATAAAAATCCACAGATAAAAAGGAATAAAATCATACTAATTAACCAACAAACAAAATAGCTCTAATGACAAACACATTAACTGGAAAAAGATACAAAAATATCCAAAAAATGTGGAGAAAGTTGCATGAAAAAAAGAATTCATAATCAACATAAAAATACATGTACATACAAAAAAACAAAAAAAAAAAAAAACCGCAAAAAACTAAGGTTGGGAGGTATTATAGTACAGAAGAACTTGAGTTCGGAAGTAAAAAAAAGAAGAACCCAGGAAAAAAGCGAGTTTAGAACAGACGACATGATGAGAGGGAAAAAAATCAGGCGATATATTGGAACAAAAGAAAGAGAAATGGGTCAAGAAGAGAAAAACATATAGAAGAGAAAAGTCACATGATGAAGACCGGCACCTGACTGTCCATATAGCTACTGCGTTTTGAATCACCACACGCACTGCTATACCAATATAGAAACACGTGGACGGAGCCACCACCACCCTTTTTGACAGGTGTTCTTTGACGAGAAAACAAACTCCATCTAAGCGGTTATTTTGTTATACTCGATATATCAAGGATCTCTCGAAGAAAAAATGCATATGATGAGACGTGGTTTGAATTGAAAGGTTGCCATCACTTTTATGGTTTCCTGGCAAAATGACGAGCCAAGGAGGAAGTTGAAAATTCTGAAACAAAAAAGAAATCATAGCCAAAAATTTGCTAGACCCCAATTTTTATATACTCCACATTATAATTTAATTTAATGCCTCTAAATTTGGACCTTACAAATGTGGTTTAGGCCATTAATTATTGAATTCGCAAAATCTCTATAGAAATTCTTGATAATTCTGTCTATTTTAAGCGAATTTGTGATTAATTGGACAAACGAAACCCGATCACAAACGGTCAACAAGAACTCTTCATAATAAATAAATAATATGATATCATTCATATCTAAACAATCCATAGAATAAAATTATATTACTGCATTAAATATAAAACCTTTCAGTCTTGAAAAAGAGGAGTTAAGGGGTCATTTTAAAGGCATGGCTTTTTTGAAAAACCAAAAAAACCAACAAAACAAAACAAACCAAAATGTTTCACAAGCAAAAACCAAAAAGTGAGTGCAAAAAAAGAAAACCTATAAGGAGGAAAATAATAAGATTTATGATGAATTGGACGGGAATTTGGGAGTTACAATGGTTCTGCATGTCACCAAAAACCTTGTCTATGTTGGCTGTTGCTTGTGGCAGAGCCAGGAAAATCCCTATTTTCTGAAGGCTTTTGGGTTTGCTACCATATATACTATTACTAGATATCAGGTCTTGATAAATTCGCAATAATGAGAGTTGGTTGAATGGTACTTTTGTTGCTTGAGTGAAAAATAAAACATAGAGACTGAGAGGAAAAAAGGATAACATATATAGAAATAATAAGTTTGTGATCTATTACAGAAAAGAAAATCATAAACACATTTCAAAAAAAAATGAAAGATTTAACTAAAAACAAAACACACAATACACTAAAGCGCCACTGCAGAAGTATGTATAAAGAGAGACAGACACTAAGACAGGTTTAGCAAAT
>JBAPGN010001787.1:0-16685 GCA_037355405.1 Vitis amurensis | reverse complement strand
ACGGTTTTCCGACGGTGAAGTTCTTTAACCAAGGCTATTCCTATACTTATTATGACATCATCTTCCATCTAGGTTATATTGACTTCATTGCCAACGCTATCCAGCTGCGCGGTGTGGAATCGAGTAACTAAAATCTCAGATCGACAACATCCACTCTATCTCAATGCTCTGTCGTGGCGTCGTCGATGGGTACCATCACCGAATCCGCCATGACCGTGGCCTTGGCCACTATTAACACCAAGAAAGAGGCCACCACATTTGAAAAGCAGCGCCGCTGCCAAGAAGCAACCTTCGCCACCTCTGCTTCTGTTGCCGAGATTTCTATAGACGACATTCCCGACCCCCTCGCTTCTAACTACGGCGATGTCCCTCTCCTTGATTTTCAGTCCAAGAGTAATTCACCCAGAGCTCAAGATCGGGACAGCACATTGGGCTTTAACCAAGGATTCTCAAGGACCAGAAACGGTTTGGTCTGACCACAAAGCAGGAGCCCAGACCATTCGATGTGCCGACTCATTGATTCGGCTAGAATAACAGATGGCGTTTCCAAACTCCTTCCATTTCTTCATACCTTCAGCATTTTTTCCTTCACGTTCCAAAAATCTATTTTTCCAATAAAATTAGTTGTCATTTTCTTCGGCATCCAATTTTCATGATTTTTTTAAATATTTTAAAATAAGACCACTAAATTCAATATTTTGGTACATCTCCAAGTGATAGGATTTACGGAATTAATTGTGCCCAAAAATAACATGGCGCCTTGGTGCGGGGGTCCCCAAAATCTTATTGGCATGTTTCTCTGAAAAGTCAATTTTGACTTTGAAATCATCGATATATGATGATTTTGTACTCGATTTAGTGACATGTGAGTTATGTTTTATGTCTATTATTGTGCACTAACCTCCTCTTTTGATAGCGTATGGTGGCTCGTTGCCCAGGTACACACTCACTCTCACCTTGGTAATTCTTTATTGAGTGTTTTGATTCTCACATGTGCATGATCGCTCTGAGTATTCATTGATTTCCTCATCAATTGTCACGTCAACTTTTTTTCATATTAGTAGCTAGACCCGACTTAAAGGACTGTACGCGGGTGCACGGTCTTTTATCCATACCTTCTCCGATAGGTAACCAACCCCCGAACTCGATACCGATTTTGCCACAAGACCACCTTTTCCAATAATAAGATCCACCACTTAGGCGTTTTTTTCTTATTCTGTGTTGAGTCCCATTTTTAAAAAGAAAGCAAAAAATATATTAGTGTGGCGACTCCAGTCGATTTTCTAAATAAAACAAATTATTTTTTTTGAATAAAACAACGAGCTCGCTCCATCATGTGTGGGGAGGCCTGTCCACACTGCATTTCTATCGTATATATATAGCTTAATACTAATAATATAAAATGCGACCATATTTGACCCCAAAAACTCTTATCTTTTGGGAGACCCAACCTATGCATTTTCATTACTTCAGACTAACCACGCGTTTAAACGCAGGTTGATAAAGTTAAAAATAATTTTGGCTCTGGTTTGACCATCGTTGACTGTGGCATGGAGTGCTTTTGAACCCGCATTGGCATTGGCAGAAAAATATCGGGCAAACCAAGAAATTTTCGATAGTGCATATCGTATGCGGCCTAGGATTGATAACACGAAAATCATTCGACGAATACTTTACGTCTGAGATAGTTTCTAAATTTCAAAGCCCTATCGTTGGCAACCCTTGAAATTCAATATCATTGAGATAAAAAGTTCTGTTTTAACTTTTTTAGAACAAAAAAAAAAAAGGTAAAATATGTGTTGAGTAGTCAAGAAAAACATAGTGTTTTAATATATACCAAATAAAAAACGTATGGAGATTGTTTGTTTATAAACATTTCTGTTAACTTGTTTTCATCAGTTTTTTACTTTAATTTATTTACTGTTTTTCTAGAGTTGTTTTTAAAAAATACATTATATAAATGCAAAAATGATTAAACATAAACCAGCTACTAATTGTATAAAAAAAAAAACACTTTTAAAAAATATTTAAAACTATAAAAAACAAATAAGTTAAGAATATTTCAAGTTTTTTAAATAGATTTTTGTTTTGCAAGACAAGTAAACAATTTCAAAAAATATTTCCTATAACGTTTTTAAAAAAGATTTCTTCAAATAGAGTTCACATTTTTTATTTGTATTTTAAAGAAAGATAAAGTTGTCATTCAAATTCCATGAATTGAAAAGGAGTCTGAAATAGCACTAAGGGATTGATAAGAGTTCTCCTTGTGAGGATGCAAAAGAGAGTGCAAATATAATTAAGAATAAGTGATCTTTAAGCAGAGTTTACATATCAAATTTAACAAACTCCATCCAGCCTTTAGATTTAATGACCCCAAATAAACTTGTAGTTCTATTAAAAAAGAAAAAAAAGTTGATTTTTGAAGAAGTTATGTATATATTTTGGTATTGTGCATTTGATCGCTAAGACAACATTTGAAATATTCAATGCAGAAACTCAAGCAAAAGAATGGTCAAATTTATAGATAAAGCACATTGAGGCATTAGAAATATATAAAACCGATCCCCATACGAAATGGATATACACATACATACAAAAAGGTTCTTTCTTTTCAACAATTATTTATGCTACTCTTGCTATGCATTCCAAGCACCCAATCACTCACCACCAAACGTTCTTAAAAAACTTGTCCTACAAAAACAATCATTCATTTGCCAATCATGAGAATCTCACCTCTTTGACAATTCTTTGTTGCATTAAAACATTTCTCATAACATAAAAACAAATGGAAGCAAAAACGAAAAATGTACCTAGGAGAGGAAGAACCAATGGGTTTGTCAGAAATAGAGAGGAAATTAAAGGAAATGAAGGAAACCCAACAATTCCTGCAAACCTCCATGACATAGAACTTTACAACCATCTCCTCCTTTCAATCACCATGTTTTGAAATACGGAGTGAAAGTGCGCTGAGGTTGTCATCCTCCCACTTCAAGTTCTCCACCAGCTTGATTCCCCCTCAATTATTTTAGAGTGTTGTTGGCACTATTGGAATCAATGGCAATTTCCTTAGATTTGGACAATGATACACATGGATCTTTTTTAGGAATGAAAATGGCAAGGCCGCCTGTAGATACTCTTTAGATTTGGGAGATCATGCAACCATAACACCACAAGTCTTGAGAATATGCTGAGATTTTGTTGGTCAATTTCTGAGTCTCCACACTCATCACTCCCTATAATTTCTTCCATGTCACGACTAGTGCGAACCAACAGGAACTCAAGGCTTGGAGCATAAATAAGCCAGGTCAGGTCCAAGAATCGACACCCAGAAATATTCACACGAACAAGGTTGTGGAAGTTTGAGTTTGAGATTGACCTCGAGACACTCCCATATTTATTTTAACACGTTCCAAATCATTACAATGATCAAATCCAAGCATAGTGAGTGTTTGCAAAGTCGAAAGTGACAGCTCCACCACCTTCAAACCTGGACACGTCCTCATGTTTAGTTCTCGTATGCGCTTCTGCAGTATCAAGGAGGTGAGATATTTTTTAACAACTGGGGCTGTAAGTAAGCTAATACTTATCCAACTCAGGTATTGCAAGCATTCCAACTCCTGCAACACTCCAACTTCATCATATTCCACAATATCTAGGGAAATGCGGTGTACCATTCTAAACATCTGCAAATTTGGAAGGCAAGATATCACATTTGATGGAATTACTTCAAGCCACTTTACACGATCCAATATCAAACACTTCAGTTTTGTCAAATTCTTTAGTTCTATAGGCATCCTTTTTATACTGGTCCATGTTAGATTCAGATATTCCAAACTCTCTAATCTGCAAATCTCCAAAGGCAACTCCACTAATTCTTCATTACGTGAACAAATCCAAAACTCTTATGGCAGGCATGGATTGGAAGAATCCAATTGGAAGTGATTCATGTTACTATTTATCAAAATCAAAGTTTGGAGATTGGGGAAACAAGGTGATAGAGAGAGTCCTTTATTGATATTAGAATCCCATAGTGAAATCCGTTGAGCTTCTTTCCATTTCACAATTTCATATGCTTCAATCAACTGAACATGATCTAGACAAAAATTTTGTGTCTTTTTTCCCATAATCACATGATAACCATAGAGCCATGTCACGGATCACATCATGCATCTTACAAGTGTCTTCAGATACATCGCCTTCCAAGAGACATGCAAGTTTTAAGCTTCTAATATCTCATCTCCTTGATTATGTGCTTTTGTGTATATCATCAAATTTGTTCAGAAACCCCATCCCCAATCCCAAAGATCTATGAGGCCTTCATTCAGAATTTCATGTCTTCAGGGAATGTAGAACAATATAGGAAACATGATTTGGATGGTATCATTGTCCAGTGATCATAACTGAATTTCAAAATTGGAAATACTTGATCTCCCCATACCTGAAAACTCTGCTGGGTAACTCTTCAGCACTTGAATTGCATTGCTCCCATTCTCGAGGAGTTTTTCTGCTAGCCATTGATCGCCCAATGACGATGAGGGCAAGTGGCAAGTCCTTTACATTCTTCAACGACAATCTTTGCAAGCCTTTTTATTTCCGGATGTGAATTCAAGATATTCTCACCAACCTTGTCACGGAACAGAGAAAATGCTTCATCCGGTGTCAAACACTTTACCCTCATCCTCTTATGAACTTCCATTTCATCGCATACTCGTTCAGATCGCGTAGTGAGTAACTACTTTGGACTTAGTTTGGTCACCCAAATGAGGGATCCCCACCTCGAAGAGATCGAGTCGCTCCCACATATCATCAAGCAATATCACAAGTTTTTTGGCTTTCAACAACTTGCATATTTCTGCAGCCTTCTCTTCCTTGCTACGATTCTTCCATTTGTGCTCTGGGGTCGGTAATTTATTCAGGATCACGTCTTGAATATTTCCTATGTGATTGGTTTTGACACCACTATCCATATCACCACATCAAAATCGTTTCTTTTACCAAAATACTCATTATTGATTTCCGCAAGAGGGTCGTTTTTTCCAGCACCCCCAATTCCATACAACCCAATACTTCTTACTTGCTCATCTTTCCAGGCATCTCCGAACCTTCTCGAACATCAAGTCTAAAGCCCACAGTCTCCCCATCGGTCTCTCATCCACAGGAGCACAAGGCAATCTATGAGCCACAAAATCAAAATGCCCTTTGCCCTTTAATTCAGTCACAGCATCGATCTTTCTACTCACAATCTTCCCCAGCCTGTAGCTTGACCTGCAATTCTTAGGACAGGTTCCGAGACATTTCTGTTGGATTTCTTGACGCCCATTTTGCAATATTTCTTCCACTTCAGCTTCCATGACCTGCACAGCGCGGAGCCAACCATCCACTTCATGCGTACGCCTACTCTGTTGTAGTTCCTCCTCACGCTCAACACTTACCATCACATCCTTACTTAAGTTGCTCAGTTCCTCCGTTAAGCTCTTCAGAGAGTTGAGATTTTTTTCAAGCTCAGGAATATAAACTACACGCTTGGCGGTGCAATCCCACAAGCGGGTGGCTACGTCCAAGATTGGGCTCACACAATCCATTGCTTGAGGGGATGACAGAAAAAAGATGAGTTGAAAAACAAGTGAAGAACTGAAAAGAGGAGATGATGAGTTGCCGTAGTGGCTCTGACTAATAACAGTTGTTTTAACAGGACACCAAAAAGATAAGAAGAAATAGAAGAAAAACAAAAGGTGAGGCGACTTGAAAGACTTTTTTTGGTAACATTTGGAATTGGTAATTGTAGCCAAGAGCCTGTAATATCAGGGGTCCTACAGTTTGCTTTCATTGTTGAAGCCTCCTCCTTGCAATTCTTATCCTCAGAAGTGTCGGCATGGCCTGTTGCAATCTCGTTGTGATCCATATTAATGGCTACTGCTCAGCTTATGTAGGTGGGTTTCCAGAGCAGCAATGGGATCGATATTGCTTTCAAACTCAGTGACTTGTCTGAATGATATGTATCAAAATTCATATATATGTTAATTACTAATATACATTTTTGGTACATTATCATCCAAGAGACCATTAAAGCTAAGGCTCATGATGATCTCAAGTCCTTGGTGATAACCCAAACAGAACTCCCAAATCCAATTAATGTTTCAAGAGATTTTCATTTTCAATCTATTGATATAATTTGGAAATTGGGAACAATATTGAAAACAAGATTTCACAATGGGAAACAAACATATGATATGAAGTCCATACTTGAAGATTTTGCGGCTGACTCTTCATAACTTGTGTGACTTTCTCAAAGCAGTTCTTCTGCTATCCATTGTTCATTCAAAAGGAATACAAATGAATATATTTATTTCAAAAATTCAAAACATGTTTTATTTTATTTTAAATAAAAATTAAATCATTTTTATGATTTATATAAAATAAAATATTTTATTTAAGATTTAATATCTAAAATTTTAGTACAAATTTATGATGATAATTTTTTGTTATTTACATTAATTTATTTAAATAATTAAAAATATTAAAAATCATATTAATAATTTATCTTGTTAAATTAATTTTAATTTATAAAATATTAAAATTTAATTATTTTTTATATTTTAAAATAAAAATATTTAAAATTAAATAAAATTGAAATATAAATATAAAAAAAATTAAAAATATAATGATAATAAATATTTTAAAATAAGATTAATGAGATAAATTATGATATATTTAATATTAAAATTATAATTTATTTAATTCAAGATTCAATAATATAAAATAAATAATGATATATATATATATATAATTTTTTTTAATATTCATATTTTTATATTAATTATTTAAATAAAATTTATAATGATTGTTGTTTGGGATTAATAGATCAAATCGAAGTCGTTCTCTGAAGGTAGGTTTGGGAATGGAGTAAAGAAAATGAAGCAATGACAATAGAAAATGAAATAAATAAAGGGGGGAAAATGGAAGAGATGTGGGGAAGATGATTGTTGAGAATTTCAATGGTAGAGATGAAACCCAACTGCCCACCTTCTCCTCGATCATTATAGCAGGGGACTCTTTCGGTTAGATCGCGCATCAATTGTAGCACAACGCCGATACACACAATCCCTGCTTCTAACACTTCCTAACGTTCTACAAAAACCCTCACTGGCAGAAGAATTGTAACCATTATTTCTTAGTGTTAAATAACAATAAAAAAATTCATAAATATTATAAATATTTTTGAATTTCAGAAATTGAATATTGAAATTCAAGTAAGAATTTATTTTTCTATGCTTTAAAATGTTTAAATGAAAAAAAAAATAAAACATAAACATACAAATAAATGCTAACAAATTAAAAATGTTAAATTTCATTGACAAAATATAAAGTATGCTTCGATTTTATTACAATAGTAACTTTTAAAACAATTTAAAATTATTTTAAATAAAAATTATGAAGAAGGAAAGTGACACTTCATTTTCACCTATACCATTTTTTTTTTACCAAACCAATAATAATATTGATATAACATGGAAAAAATTTCCCCACTCATCAACAAATTACTAAAAATCATCAAAAATAATTTTATTTTGTTTTTATATAATTATGAATTTTTATTATTTTATTTTCCCAAAAAAATAAAATTAAAAATATTTATGTTTAATATTTAATAAATCTTACAAAAAATCAATCGTCTACTTTCATCCATATTTTAATTTAATCCTTACATTTTTTTAATAATATAATTGAATCAAAGAATGCAAAACTTTTAAAATTAGAGAAGTATCTATTCACCCCATCCATGTTTTCACACAATATAAGACGTTTACACCTTCAAGATAATATTTAGAATACTTCAAGACAGAAACTTAAGCTAAGAATAGTCAAATTTTATAGAAACATAGGAAATTGATCACCTTAAAACTTCACAATACACATACATACAAAAAGTTCTTTCTTCACAATTACTATTTTGATGTCCTTCCTATGCATTCCCACCATCCGATTACTCAACAATTGCACCAAATGTTCTTCAAAAACTTGTCCTACAAAAACAATCATTCATTTGCCTTGGGAAAGACTTCATTTCTTGAACAATATTTATATGTGGAAGTGCATTCAAACATCTCTCATAACATAAAACAAATGGAAGCGAAAACAGAAAATGTACCTGGGAGAGGAAGGCCAATGGGTTTGTTAGAAAACAGGGAGGAAAGGAAATGAAGGAAACCCAACAATTCCAGCAAACCTCCATGACATAGAACTCTACAATCATCTCCGTATTTGGAAATACGGAGTGAAAATGCGCTTGAGGTTGTCATCCTCCCACTCCAACTCCTCCCACCAGCTTGATTCCCCCGCAATTTCTTTTAAAGTGTTGGTGGCACTATTGGAATTCAATGACAATTTCCTTAGATTTGGACAACGACGCACATCGATCTCTTTGAGGGAAGGAAATGGCAAGGGCCGCTTGTAGATACTCTTCAGATTTGGGAGATTATGCAACCATAACGTCACAAGTCTTGAGAATATGCTGAGATTTTGTTGGTCAATTTCTGAGTCTCCATACTCATCACTCCCTATAATTTCTTCCATTTCCTGACTATTGTCAACCATCAGGAACTCAACGCTTGGAGCATAAATAAGCCAAGTCAGGTCCAAGAATCGACACCCGTTAATAAACACCTTAACAAGGTTGTGGAAGTTTGAGTTTGAGATATGACCTCGAGACAGTCCCATATTTATTTTAACACGTTCCAAATCATTACAATATTCAAATCGAAGCACAGTGAGTGTTTCCAAAGTCGAAAGTGGCAGCTCCACCACCTTCAAACCTGGGCACATCGTCATGTATAGATCTCGTATGCGCTTCTGCAGCATCAAGGAGGTGAGATATTTTTTAACAGCTGGGATTGTAAGTAAGCCGATACTTATCCAACTGAGGTATTCCAAGCACTCCAGCTCCTGCAACACTCCAACTTCATCATATTCTACAATATCCGAGGCGAGCAGCATTCTAAACATCTGCAAATTTGGAAGGCAAGATATCACATTTGATGGAATTACTTCAAGCTCCCCTACATATTCTAACATCAAACACCTCAGTTTTGTCAAATTCTTCAGTTCTATAGGCATCCTTTTTATACTCGTCCATGTTAGATTCAGATATTCCAAACTCTTTAATCTGCAAATCTCCAAAGGTAACTCCACTAATCCTTCACTACCTGACAAATCCAAAACTCTTATGACAGGCATGAATTGGAAGAATCCAATTGGAAGTGACTCCATGTTACTATTTCTCAAAATCAAAGTTCGGAGATTGAGGAAACGGGGTGATAGAGAGAGTCCTTCATTGATATTAGAATCCCATAGTGAAATCCGTTGAGCTTCTTTCCATTCCACAATTTCATTTGCTTCAATCAACTCAACATGTTCTAGTACAAAACTTTTGTGTTTTTCTTCCCCAGATTCACATGATAACCAAAGAGCCATGTCACGGATCACATCATGCATCTTACAAGTGTCTTCTGATACATCACCTTCCAAGAGACATGCAAGTTTTATGCTTCTAATAATCTCCTCTCCTTGATTGCGTGCTTTGTGTATATCAACAAATTTGTTCAGAAACCCCTCCCCGATCCAAAGATCTATGAGTTCTTCATTCAAAATTTCATGGTCTTCAGGGAATATAGAACAATATAGGAAACATGATTTGATGGTATCATTGTCCAAGTGATCGTAACTGAATTTCAAAATTGGAAATACTTGATCTCCCATACCTGAAAACTCTGCTGGGTAACTCTTCAGCACTTGAATTGCTTGCTCCCATTCTCGAGGAGTTTTCCTATTGGCCATTGATCGGCCTATGGTGATGAGGGCAAGTGGCAGTCCCTTGCATTTATCGACAATAATATTAGCAAATCTTTTTATATCCGGATGTGAATTCAGGATATTCTCACCAACCTTATCACAGAACAGAGAAAATGCTTCATCCGGTGTCAAACACTCTACCCTCATCCTCTTATGAACTTCCATTTCATCGCATACTCGTTCAGATCTCGTAGTGAGTACTACTACTCTGGACTTTGTTTGATCACTCAAATCAGGGATCCCCACCTCCAAGAGATCGAGTCGCTCCCACATATCATCAAGCAATATCACAAAGTTTTTGGCTTTCAACAACTTGAATATTTCTGCAGTCTTCTCCTCCTTGCTACTACTCTTCCAGTTGTGCTCTGGGGTCGTTAATTTCTTCAGAATCACTTCTTGAATTTTTTCTATACTGATTGGTTTCGACACCACTACCCATATCACCACATCAAAATCGTTACTTTTGCCAAAATACTCATTATTGATTTTCCGCAAGAGGGTCGTTTTTCCAACACCCCCAATTCCATACAACCCAATACTTCTTACTTGCTCATCTTCCAGGCATCTCCGAACCTTCTCGAACATCAAGTCTAAGCCCACAGTCTTCCCCATCGGCATCTCATCCACCGGAGCACGAGGCAACCTATCAGTCACAACATCAAAATGCCCTTTGCCCGTTAATTCAGTCACAGCATTAATCTTTTCAGTCACAGTCTTCCCCAGCCTGTATCTTGACCTACAATTCTTGGGGCAGGTTCCGAGACATTTCTGTTGGATTTCTTGACGCCCATTTTGCAATATTTCTTCCACTTCTTCTTCCATGGCTTGTACAGCGCTGAGCCAACCACCCACTTCATTCTTACGCCTACGCCCTGGTACCTCCTCCTTCTCCTCACGCTCAACTCTTGCCATCACATCCCTTCTTAAGTTGCTCAGTTCCTCCTTTAAGCTCTCCAGATAGTTGAGATTTTTTTCAAGCTCACGAATATAAACTACACGCTTGGCGGTGCAATCCCCACAAGCGGGTGGCGACGTCCAAGATTGGGCTCACACAATCCATTGCTTGAGGGGATGACAGAAAAAAGATGAGTTGAAAAACAAGTGAAGAACTGAAAAGAGAAGAGATGATGAGTTGCCGCAGTGGATCTGACGAATACCAGGACACCAAAAAGAGAAGAAGGAAAAAAAGAAAAAGAAAAGGGAATGGCGACTTGAAAGACTTTTTTTTGTAACAGTTGGTAATTGTGGCCGACAGCCTGTAGTATCAGGGTCCTACAGTTTGCTTTCATTGTTGAAGCCTCCTCCATGCAATTCTTATCCTCAGAAGTGTCGGCATGGCCTGTTGCAATCTCGTTCTGATCCAATTAATGTAGGTGGGTCTCCTGACTCCTGAGTAGCAATGGGCTTTAGATTATGGGATCGATACAGCTGTCAAACTCAGTGACTCGTCTAAATGATATGTATCAAAATTCATATATATGTTAATTACTAATATACATTTTGGTACATTATCATCCAAGAGACCATTAAAGCTAAGGCTCATGATGATCTCAAGTCCTTGGTTATAACCCAAACACCCCTCCCAAATCCAATTAACGTTTCAAGAGATTTTCATTTTCAATCTATTGATATAATTTGGAAGTTGGGAATGATATTGAAAACAAGATTTCACAATGGGAAACAAACATATGATATGAAGCCCATGTGGCTTTCTCAAAGCAGTTTTTCTGTTACCCATTGTTCATTCAAAAGGAATATAAATGAATATATTTATATTCATTTATTTTAAAATTTTAAAACATGTTTTATTTAAATTTAAATAAAAATTAAATCATTTATATTATTTATATAAAATAAAATATTTTATTTGAAATTTAATTTTTAAAATTTTAATACAAATTTATGATGATAATTTTTTGCTATGGATATTAATTTATTTAAATAATTAAAAATATTAAAAATCATATTACTAATTTATCTTGTTAAATTAATTTTAATTTATAAAATATTAAAATTTAATTAATTTTTTATATTTTATTAATTTTTGAATGAATTTATATTTTTAATATTTTAAAATTAAATAAAATTAAAAGGATAAATATAAAAAAATTTAAAAGTAAAATGATAATAACTGTTTTAAGATTAATTAAATAAATGATATTATATTTAATATTAAAATTATAATTTATTTAATTTAGATATATTCAATAATATAAAATAAATAATGATATATATATGATTTTTTTTAATATTTATATTTTTATATTTAATTATCATATATAAATGATATAAAAAAGACTTATTAAAAGATTATAATGATTGTTGTTTGGGATTAATAGATCAAAAGGTAGTTTGGGAATGGAGTAAAGAAAATGAAGCAATGACGATAGAAAATGAAATAAATAAAGGGGGAAAATGGAAGAGATGTGGGGAAGATGATTGTTGAGAATTTCAATGGGTAGAGATGAAACCCAACTGCCCACCTTCCCCTCGATCATTATTGCAGGGAACTCTTTCGGCTACATCGCGCATCAATCGTAGCACAACGCCGATACACACAATCCCTGCTTCTAACACTTCCTAACGTTCAACAAAAACCCTCACTGGCAGAAGAATTGTAATACCACATCAGAGAGAGAGAGAAACAAGAACACTTTGGGAGATTAGTAGGTTTGTTGTGGCACTATCTGTGCGTATGCGTTTATATATATATACACACATATGAGACCGCTGGACACGGGATTAGGGTTTTGCTAGGGTTTCAAGTTCCAAACATCAAATGAGATTGACCAAAATGCCCTTCATACAACCCCTGATTTGCGTCGTTAACGCAATGACCTGGCTCAACTAGCAATTGTTTTTCCTTTTTTTTCTCCACTACCCTTCCTTTTATACTCTTTTACATTATTTATTTATTATTTCTCTGGTCTTATTTATTTTTATTTATTTTTTTATTTACAAATATAAAACTTATCCAATTTTTTTTGCATCATTTATTTATTATGAATTAAAAAATGATCCATCTAAACTTAATTTGAATTAATCTCTAAATGTATCTTATCTATATCCAATTCAATCTCATTTTTTTAAATTTAAGTTGATTAAGTTAAATTCGAGTTAATTAAAATAAATTTGATTATTGATCAGATTGATTGGATTGCTTTATTTAAAACTCATTCCTAATATTTTAAAAAAAAATTATCTATATATTTTTTCCAAAATTTAAATAATAAATAAGATAAAATTTTAAAATAACAAAAAAAAAATAGAAATAAACTCATATATATGATATATATAATAATATATATATATATATATATTAATATATATATAATATTTCCTTAAAAATATAAAAAAAAATTAAATTTTATTATTGCATAACTAATAAATATTTAACAATTAACCTATCAAGCTTGTTGACTTAATCCAAGTTAATTATAATTAAAAAAAAACTTAACATAACTCATCGGATATGACATATTGCCCAACCCAATTCATTGGGTAAGGAGGTTGGTTAAGTTGTTCGGACCATGTGTTACCCTTATTAATTTCTATTTATAATTCCCTCTACCCCTAATGCATTAACAAACCAAAGGAACTTTAAAAGATGAACCACTCCTTTCCCAAAGAAAGTGGCAAAACAATTTTTAATTTATTTTTGCAAATATCAAATATTATAAACTAAATAATTATTTTAGAACTGGCTGATACATTTTTTTAAAAATAAAACTTAATCATAGAAACTTTTATATGAAAATTAATCCATTTTTGTACTGTACCCTTTAAAATAATTATTTTACAAAAATTCTAAATTTTAATATAGTGAAATTCTGTTAATATCCCATTTATTTTAAATCCAATTACAAGCAAAAACAGATATAATCCAAAAGGACCACAAATTCTCCACCCGCCAAAAAATTGCTAAAAGAAAGAATCACTTGCAAATTTCAAAATTTTTAAATGTATTTTAGGATCCATGGGTTTAACTAAAGAGATTTTGACCTCTTTGAAAGCCCAATACACAACACGGAAGGTACTAAAAAAGTGCTCTCCAAAAGGGAACTACTGGATCAGGTCCTTAATTTTTCCTGCAGCTTCTTTTGGGTTGACCGATGGCTATAGTATGCCAAACCCTATATTTTCTCGCTTTCAATTACAAAACAGAAACCATTTCACCAACTACAATCCATAACAATGAGACACCAAAATCTGCTGTGAATCCTATAGAGGATATAAATAAAACATAAACATATCATACATCAGTTATATACTATAATTAAATTCGAAAAAATATTCCTCCACACTCAGTGACTAAGAAACACTAATGCCGCAACCAAATAAAATAGGGGAATATATAATATATTAAAGCAACATCAAAAATATATTTCTCATAAAAGGAGAATAATCCTCAAACCATTCAAAACTTCAAACGCAAACTCATTGGAGCAAACTGAGGATGAATACACAATTTATGACAACAGGCGGATATATTAAGAAACTACTCTAGGACACCAAATCAACTCTCTGTCTACTCGTTATTTTTCCTGCAACACTCCAGCACCGTGCATTGGCCATAGAGAAGAAATGCAAACCAAAACCAAAATAAAACAGAAATCATGCATCACAAAGATCTAGAGCCCTGATTCAACAATGGTAATCTCCCATCCTTCGACAATCATTATCACACTGTCTGAGTCCAAGGTTCTTCTAGGATGCAAAAATCAGAGCTTGGCCAGTTTTCTTACCTATGACACCCTCCAGAGCTGCAAACATGAATAACCAAAACAATAATAAACAGTGGACCTGATATGCTCATCAATTTAGATTCAAGTCCACCATTTAATCTACTCTATCAAGCAAAAACAACTATGAAAGTTCCACCAAATGCCAGACACGGGGAGTCATTTTGAAAAATTTTCAATACGTCAATTTTCACAACTTGCCGATTCCTCGGAAGATGAGTTCACAAAGTTCCGTCCAACATCATCCAAATTGGATGATCAATATTCCAAGTGCTTTAAGATTTGATTCTGACTACCTATGTAGGGCGAGCGCCGAACACTTTGTGGATCTCTAATTTCAATCTCAATAAATGAAAAACAATCAGCTGTTTAAATGTTGCTGTGTTCATAGAATGTCTATGATGAGATCTCCTATAATGGTAGACCACCTAAGTGGGGACACTGTGATCAAGATTTAGAAAGCAAAAGCAAAAGGAAAATATCAGATTTCTGCATCAAACAAAATATCAGCGCAAAAGTTAACCAGACCATGTATGTGCAGGCGAGAAGATATACAAAAGCTGTATGTTTATTCTCCTTGTGGTCGTGCCGGATATTATGGTCCATGATATGAGCTAAATGAGAAGAAAACCGATTCCAACAGGACCAACAAAAGTGTCCAAGGGATGGACACCTTGAATAATAGTTCTAAAAGTCAAAAGAATTAAAGAAACTCAGAAACTCAATAATTATGATGAGGGTCCACAATGGAGACCTGTATATGTCACAAAAAGTCATTGACCACTGAAGGAAAAGAAGGTTCAAAAGCAAATTTCATAATTCATTTGTATTGTTTCATATGTACATGGAAATGAATCAGAGTAACAATTGATGCATGAAAATAGACGTGAGGGAACACCATCAGGGCTTGAAACAGAATGGATAATGCCCAACATTGTTGGAATCAATGTAAAATGCAAAAGAAGCTGCTCAAATTTCAATTGATAAATAGAAACCAAAAATAGAGAAAACCATTTGTACAGCAGAGGCTACCAAGCATACTACCAAGGCAGATAAATGCCTATGTGTGAATCACCTAGGATTTAACAACATCTCAGAGGGTGCTCTATGACTATTATGCAGTAAATATGGCATTGAACAGTATTTGACCACTATATCGTTCATAAATTTAAAGAAGGAACGTGGTCATGCTGGGAGAAATCAGAGACATACATGAAAAAGAAAACCAAGTAATTAATGCAAGTTATAATTCTTACAGAGAGACTTATATAACAAAGTTGCTAAATCTGGATTAGTCAAAAGAATAATCTCACCCCCATCAAAAAAAGAGAAAAAAAAAAGAAGATTTGTCCAAAAAATTAGACAAGAACAATAACCAATTCGGCACATCGATCAAGGAAGAGGATGGAAATACCTTCTTTTCCACGGATTACTGCTCCAGCTCTCCTTGATACCACTTCACTTCTGTTGCCACCAAGGCTATAACCCAGTAGAGCAAGGAACATCCAGCTCTGAAATCATCATAATACCAGTATCTCCCAGCGCTTAAACATGAAACAAACAGACACAAACCATTTCATGGTTAAACATATAAAATTTCAAAAATGCAGGGGACCCCAAAAAATTTCAAAAAAACTCATTGCCACAACAACTATTGAAAGAGCAGCAATAAAGCTTTGTATCAAAGTTATATGCATGTTACCATTCGCTTCAACTATTTTAGTCTATGTATAATCAAAACATTTTCCACACTATATTAAAGTTTCATACTATGAATTTTAATTTTCCAGTGAGATTGGATCATCACTTCTAGCTTTCATTTTACAGAATACATAGAATCAAGAATATTTAAATAAAGCCTTTGAAACATTAATATCCATAAACACTTATTATTCATTCATTCATCCTTTCCATTTCAAAACCAAAATTGGCTACTATCTTCATCCATAAAATCCAAAGCCTCTTACGCGTCGGTCCATTCTTGTGTTATTTCATCTTGAATTGAAAAAAATAAAAGTTCATTTGTATGTCTGTTATTTATTAATTCCACCAATTTTCCAATTGCCAAAATTTTCCTGCAACCAATCTCTCTTT
>JBAPGN010001786.1:0-16971 GCA_037355405.1 Vitis amurensis | reverse complement strand
ATCTCATCCGAAAACGGAAAATATGCCCAGTATGGCATCAAGGTGCACGCGAACAGGCCTGAAGAAACAACATGACATGAAGTCCATCTATCGGTCGAACATGTAAATACTGGTCATCCGAATCCATAACTGAATCATGCACATGTATCTAAGATGACCTCCCAGATAGAGAGGCATGGTGGCATCCAAGTGTCGAGAAGTGCGGAACTAGCTGGATGGATCTCAGGGGCTCTGTAAGGTAACGACCATGCCCACGTCTCAGTGAAGTATCCAGTAAGTGATAATGATCGTGCAGATCTGTGAGGATCCATAAACCTCCAAACGAAGTGGGATATGCCCCCAGTGTGGCACCAGAGGTACAATGGGTCAAAAATCAAGTGACACCCAAGTCAAACATCGCCAAACCACCGATCCCGGTATCCGAACACACTGAATTCAGTTTACACATCAAAGAGGCGCCCCAAGAAGATGAAGCATGACGATATCTAAATATGTCAACCAGATCTCAAACACCCGTCCAAATAAAGGCTGTCAAAAGACGACAATCTGATCCATGGTCCTCAGGTGTGGTCTTAAGACACGGGACGTAACGTTAGCTAGGGTATAGGGTATAGAATGAAAGGAAACTAGGCCCAAATACCCGATTGATCAGAAAACATTTGCCCTCATATATGAATGCAAACAGTGTATAGTGAATCTCATGAGCCACGGACCTGAGGAATGGCCTAACAGAGTTCATATTCGATAAGGAGACAAATGAAGCCAAAAGGAAGAACTGAAGTGATATGTGTAATATATGCGAAGTGAGCACTCGAACCCGAGATGGTCGCTTGTAAGGAGAGAATTAAGATGTGAAGACAATGAAGTGTGAAGAGAATGAGATTGAAATCACAAGCAACGATAAAAAAGCGACAGCGAAACCACGAAATTTGCGAAAGAAAGGTTGGTGGATCGACTCAGATCAAACTTGAAGTGAAGTCACATCAAAATGAATGTAATGATGGAAAGAACATGGACTCAGAGTCCCTAGGAGAAAGGTCACTCATCTCTCTCACCAAAATAAATATGACAAAATAATTACAAATAATCATGGGATCTCACAAGAGCTCCACATACGAACTCCCATAACGAACATTACTCATAAAAATGACCCCCAGACATCAATATACATACTCCCCAGATGATCGAGAACTCGTATGCCACATACACACCATGTTGCTAATAATATTAATAACCATTTTTTTTTTTTTTTTTTTTTTTTTTTTTTTACAATATACAAATACGCGTACCCTGACGTGAACAAGTGACCCCAAAGATATACAAATAACAATATGGACACACCCCCAAGTGCTAAGGTAACAAACAAACTCTCTCTGACAAGATGACCTTCTCAAACTAAAGATCTCTAAACCAATGTCCGGGAGATAGATGGTGGAAATGATGTGACTATCCTCCATGTGATGAACCGAGGAGGCTCACCACTCAGGGTGGAGAGAATATGAGACAAACAAATAGTAAATAGTATAAGGAAGAAAGAATGAAACAACACAACCAAATAAGATGAGCATGAAAAACAGAGGTGCGTGATGGAAAATATGGAAAAACATGTTCCTAGGATCCAAGGCTCATGAAAACTACCAAACAATGCAGCATACATTAAAGGGCCCATATCCCGGTGTGAAAATGTGAGCAAGGCATAAAGAAAGAAGGCTATAATACGCATGTGAGGCTCAATGGGCTAGCAACGGACTATGTATCACAAAGGAATAACAAGGTAATGGCTAACCGAAATGATGGCCACCCATCCTGCGACCATGGTCTCAAACGTAGTACTTCTTTAGCTGATCTACATTGGTGGGCTCTGAGAATCGGTTTCCGTCTAAATCCATCAACCATGCAGCGCCCTCTGGGGTCAACTCCCTGATGAAATAAGGTCCGCTCCAGTTGGGTCTGAACTTTCCTCTAGGATCCCTGATCAATCCTCTGATGACTTTCAGAACCAAATCACCTATCCGTAATGGTCTCGGCCTGACCCGCTTTTTGAAAGCGCGGGCCATCTTCCTCTGATATGCACGAACATGGTCGGCTGCTCTCAATCTCCTCTCATCTAGGAGATTGAGCTGATCAAATCGAGCCTGAGCCCAATCTGCCTCGGGAATCTGCTGCTCTAGTACTATCCTCAACGAGCCCATCTCAATCTCAACGGGTAGCACCGCCTCCATGCCATATACCAAGGAGTAGGGTGTGGCGCCTGTAGAGGTGCGAAAAGAAGTCCGATAAGCCCACAATGCAAATGGGAGCTTCTCTGACCAATCCCGAGAAGTCTCGACCATCCTCCGTAATATCCTCTTGATATTCTTATTCGCGGCCTCTACTGCCCCATTCGTCTGCGGCATGTACGCAGACGATCTATGATGCCGGATGCTGTATCTCTGTACTAAGGTGTCAACCTCTGCTCTGAAATGTACTCCTCTATCTGAGATCAACTCATGAGGACTCCCATAGCGAATCAATAATTGTCCGTGATCTAGATGAAGACTAGCGAACTCTATCTGATTGTCAATCTCGATATAGGCGGCCTCCACCCCACTTGGTGAAGTAATCGATGCGCGACCAGGAGAACTCTATGACCACTGGCAAGTTTCGGTGAATTTCCCGATGAGTATCAATGACCCCAGACGAAAATTGCATGGTGAAGTCAGTGCGTGCAAGCTCGGAGGGCGGCACCGTGAATGAGATCCTCCGTGTATCGACACTCGGACACCTCTGAACAAAACTGCGCAGCAATCATGTCTCCATGAAGTCAACAGAAGTATCCTGTCTATGATTTTACGAGCCAACATATGTCCTCACCATATTGTGTCCGCCAGGAACTCCCGCATGAACCCTCTCTCACTCGATCGGCAGAGGCGCCGGTCAAACACAATATAACTCCCGTCAGTTGATCGCCTATACAGTGTCTTCTCCACAAATCACGAATCGAGTGGCCAACTGTCTCAATGCTCTCCTATCCTTGGCCGTGGCAGCCTCAGGATACACGCCAAGTCTCAAAAAGTGATATATGTCGTGGTACCAGGGCAGGCCATCGTCTATCTCTGCATCATCGATCAGGCAACAGTAAGCAGGAGCGGATCTCGACTCGATCAACAAAGGTCGAACAGTGGCATCAACGGGAATGTCGATCATGGAAGCTAGAGTAGCTAAAGCATCAGCAAACTGGTTCTGCGCTCTAGGCAGATGGGTATATCTCAAATCATCAAATCTCCCAACCAGTAGCTCCAAATATGCATGATAAGGCTTAAGCTTCACATCCCTAGTCTTCCACTCGCCTTGAATCTGTCTCAATACCAGATTGGAGTCACCAAACACCTCCATCTGTCTAATCCCGAGCTCGAGGGCTGTCTCTAATCCCAAGATACAAGCCTCATACTCAACAATGTTGTTCGTGGCAGGATGTCGATCCGAGAATGCCAACCGAACAGATCTGGGAATGTGATCACCATGAGGGGATACCAACAGGACGCCTATCCCGTATCCAGAATGGTTGGCTGCACCATCGAAGTACATGCGCCAACCTGACAGACTAGTCACAGCAGCGACATCCTCGTCTGGAAAATCATCGTCAATAGCTCTGGCATCAGAAACTGGTAATGAGGCTAGATGATCTGCTACAATGCTCCCTCTGATGGACTTCTGAGTGACATAATGGATGTCAAACTCAGTCAGAAGCACCAACCATCTCATGAGGCGACCAACCAAAGCGGGTCTATCAAACAAATATCTCAGAGGATCCAAGCGAGATATCAAATGCACGGAATACTTAGTCATGTAATGTCTCAACCGGCGAGTAGCCCAAACCAATGCCAAACAATAACGCTCAATCATGACATACCTCGTCTCGTAGTCTAACATCCTCTTACTCAAATAGTAAATGGCTCGATCCTTGCCCGAATCATCGAGCTGAGCTAACATGCAACCCAAGGCCACGTCTGATACGGACAAGTATAAGAGTAGAGGACGGCCTGGTGTAGGAGGCGCCAAAACAGGAGGTGACAACAAGTACTCTCTGATCATCTCGAAGGCACGCTGGTACTGGTCATCCCAAACTGTAGGTTGACTCTTCCTCAAGAGTCAAAATATGGGCTCGCAGATGTCTGTCAATCTGGCTATGAATCTACTGATGTACTGAAGTCTGCCCAGGAAGCCTCTGACCTCTCTCTCTGTCCTCGGCGCAGGCATGTCAAGAATGGCTCTAATCTTGTCCGGATCTACCTCTATGCCTCGCTCACTAACCATGTATCCCAAGAGTTTCCCAAAAGTCACTCCGAAAGTGCACTTCCTGGGATTCAGTCTCAATCTGAACTGTCTGATCCTCTCAAAGAACCTCTCAAGAGCTGCCAAATGATCTAATCTATCTCGGGATTTCACTATCATGTCATCTACGTAAACCTCGACATCCCGATGCATCATGTCATGGAAGAGTGTGGTCGCCGCTCTCTGATATGTGGCTCCTGCATTCTTCAATCCGAATGGCATGACTCTATAGCAATAAGTGCCCCACTCGGTAATGAAGGACGTCTTCTCCATGTCCTCTGGAGCCATCAAGATCTGACTGTACCCGGAAAATCCGTCCATAAAGGACAACATCGAATGACCTGCCGTACTGTCAACTAGCATGTCGATGTGTGGAAGAGGAAAATCATCCTTAGGACTGGCCTTGTTGAGGTCTCGGAAATCAACACAGACTCTCACCTTGCCGTCCTTCTTGGGAACAGGGACGACATTGGCCAGCCACTCCGGGTACTCAACCACTAATAAGAATCCTACACTGAGCTGCTTCTGGATCTCCTCTTTCACCTGCAAGCTCCAACGAGGGTGCAATCGTCTCAACTTCTGCTTAACCGGTCTGGCCCGGGGCAGAAGTGGCAAACGATGCTGGACGATAGATGGATCAAGGCCTGGCATGTCCTCATAGGACCATGCGAAAACGTCCAGGTAGGATCTGAGTAGCTGGATGAGGCTATCTCTCTCATCTGTAGACAAATCCGATCCGACCCTCAACTCCCTAGGCTGATCTGCTGTGCCAAAGTCAACAATCTCGGTGCCCCCTACAGCAGGTGAAACTCTCTGATCAACGGGGTCTGAATCGGAAGCAGAAGACGAGTCATCGTCTGAGTCGTGCTGCGCAATCTCATCATCAATGTCAAAAATCCGTGATGTGGGTGAAGATGGTGCAGATAAATCAATAACATGAGAGACAGGCAAGTACTCAAAAGTGCTCAAATCCATAGATGAAAAGTCAGAAACATAGTCATGACGGGAGACAAATCCCGATAAGACATCAAAGGGGAGAGGTGGGTCCACAAGGTCGGACGCTCCCTCAACTAGGCCAACAGGGCCATCAAACAAATCAACAGCAACTATAACATCCTCGACGACCTCTGGAGTGGGGGCAACCTGGATCTCCCCGGCGATCTCGAGGACAGACACCCCGAAGAGATCAAATGGTGAAGCGAGCTCCGGCGGGGCTATCTCCTCGATCTGGCTCAAACTCATCGCGAGCATCTCATCCACGTACTCGTCACACGGCACGACTCCATCCACTACGTCTCCAATCTCAGCAAAAGTCCCATGATCGTCGATCTCATCCGGAAAGCAAAGCGTCATAAGGCTCATGCGATCTGGGGGAGGGAGGAGCAATCGACACAGAAGTCGAAGGACCAGGGGCTCCGTCACTCAACTGTAACTGCTGGACGAGGCGCCGAATCTCGGCCTCCTGGGCGGTGCTGAGTCCTCCGATGATCCCGTCTGATGGTGCATGTGGCTCTGATGCCCTCACAAAGTAATCGGCTAGGCTCATGGTGTATGGGCGGACAGGATAATAAAAGGGCGTATGAGTCAAACGAGCCCTCACTCTCTCCCTGCGCAGCCGCGCCATATGACGATAGTCGACCTCAGTGGGAATGAATCCGAGCCCGAATGGTACATCGCGGTCCGGAAAGGCCATGAACTCACTAGGCCCGTGCTGACGTCGCCCCAAACCCATACTCGGAAGATAAGACATGCTCCTCATAATATCGAGTACCACCGTGCTGCTGTGCTGGTCGAAGGACATAGCTACAAAGTCTCGACAGAAGTCCTCCATCTCAAGGGTCCGCACCTCATCAAAAGTGAAACCAGTCAACAATAGATCGTCATCGCTATGGCTGATCTGGAGCACTGGCTCAGCGGAAATGAACATGTCGCCTGCCGACTGTACGATAACGACCTGGCCCTCATGAATGAACTTCACTTTCTGATGAAGTGAAGAAGGGATAGCTCCAGCTCGGTGAATCCAAGGTCGGCCTAGAAGCAGGTTAAAGGATGTGGGAATCCTCAAAACCTGAAATACGGCGACAAAAGTGGCCGGACCAATCAGCAGCTCGATCTCCAATGTACCCATGACCTCTCTACGGGTGCTGTCATAAGCTCGGACGGTCTGAGTGGATGGGCCGAAATCGGATGGTGCGTACCCAAGAGCGATGGCGGTGGCCAGAGGACATACGTTCAGGGCCGAGCCATTGTCCAGAAGGACAGAGGAACTCGACGACCTGAACAGCCAACAGATATATAGAGAGGACGTGTGTGGCCAGAACCCTCTGATGGCAAGTCGTCATCGGAAAAGACGATACAAGTGGCTCTGCCAGCCGTCATCATATGAATGAGTCCCTCAGGAGTGGTCGTGGTATCAACTCTGATCTGGCTCAGAGCTCGAGTCAGTGCATCTCGATGAGTACTAGAGGATGCTAATAGGCTCCAGATAGAAATACGAGCCTGAGTGCTCTGCAACTGCCTCAAAATCTCGTCATCCTCTGCTCTGACCTCCTCCTGGGATGACGTACCCCCTAAGGGTTAGCGGGCAGCGGCCGGAGGGTGGCTGTCTCATCACTCTACCTCCTCGGAGAACATACTGAATGTCCAGAGTCTGAGAATCATCAACGTACGGAGCCTGAACCCCCTCAACATCCGGGATCAAGATGAAAGGTGTACGGACACTATAAGGCGGCACAATCACTGGCTCAACAGTGGCAGCCTGCACGGACGCCGCCTCGGGAACTAATCGGAACGGAACAGGCATCCGAGGACCCAGAGTCACCCCACTCATCTCATAAATCACATCTGGCATGATGGGCTCTGGGTCTGAATCATCATCACTCAGCATGTGGATGTGGTCATCGATCACATCAAACTCTAAGAAGTGAATGCCATCGGCTGGTGGAGGGACTGCATGCGTGGTGTGAGTAGGTAACGGGTTCGTGGTCACACTCGGCTGACCCAAGTGTACCAAACCCTGGTCGATCAAATCCTGAATGGCATGCCTCAAAGCAGTGCATCGATCGGTCTCATGTCCAAGCCCCTGATGGTATGCGCAGTGTAGATCCATCCTGAACTGAGGCGGAATCGGCTGAGGCGGCGGCCGAGGGGTGAGAGCAGTCAATAACCCAGCCTTTGTAAGCTTCCGAAGAGCCTGGCTCAACGGCATGCCTATCTGTGAGAACTGTCTCTGCGTTCTCAAAGCAAAGGGAGCAGAAATCTGCTGAGCTCTGGGTCGGGGATAAGGCGCTGCGGGTCTCGGAGTGAACTGAGCAGCATAGCATGGCTGTCCTGTAGCCGTGTGGGAAACCGGGGGTCTCTCAATGCCCTGGGAGGCATAATAAGGCAAAGCCAAAGTCTGCGGAGTATATGTCTGATCATAAGCTGGACGAGGTGCCCGTGGCCTGTACTGATGAGATGCATAGGACGAATGAGGCTCGAAAAACTGTGGGATCGGCTGATGGCGCCTGAGAGGCCTCTGACTGGAAGAACCGATAGCGCTCACGTCTGCTGGCCTCGATCCTACGAAGGGCTTCTTCCCTTTAATATCACTAGGGGAAGAATCTGTCCATAATCCTCTCGAGATGCCGTCCTCGACATCATACAGAGCCATAACCAGAGACCCAAAATCTGTGAACGGGGCCCCTACCACATGTCTGGCGATCCGCGGCTGCAGGCTCCTCAAAACCATCTGAATCTGGTCCCTCTCTGATGGTCTATCAATAATCTCAGCTATCTTCCCGCGCCAACGGGAAATGAAAGAAGAAACGGACTCCTCTGCCCTCTGTCTCAAAGCCTCGAGCTCCCTCCTCGATACATCTACGACAGTGTTAAACGAAAACTGTCGTAGGAACTCCTGGGCCAAGTCGTCCCATGTGCGGCGCCTCGAGGCCTCCAGAGATGCAAACCAACGCTGGGCCGCCCCACTCAAAGACAGTGGGAAAAGAGTAATCATCTGAGGCTCGTCCAGTCCATGAGCCCTCATCACGGTGCTGTATAATCGGAAGATGGAGGCGTGGACAACCAATGCCAGTATACCTCTCAATGTCGGGCATCCTGAACTTAGCCGGCAAGCTGGCTACCGGCACTCCATCAAAACCCTCCCAAGTAGTGGCTCTGTCTGAAGTCCTCAACTGCCTCAAGCCCTGCTCAAGCCTATCCATGCGAGCATGTGGGTCCTCTGAGGTCGGGGTAGGCACGGTGACGGGAGGCGGAGCAACCTCGGTCTGACTATGTAGGGTGAACGGCATGGCCTGTGGTGCTGACTGACTGGGTGGAGGGGGTGGTGGTACTGTATGGTCATACTGAGCACCATCCAGGGGCGGGACCTGCTGGGCCTGCTGCCCGTCTATCCTCCGACCAAGGCCAGCTATAGCCTCCTGAATCGAAGCCATGGCCTCAGCAAACTGATCGACGGTAACCATCTGCGAATCCATATCTCTCTGATCCGATCTCTGGTCTAACTGATCTGATACCCTGATCAATCTACCCTCAACTCTGATCCAAGAAGTCAAACCCAGACTGAACGTATCGATGCTCCTGCGACAGTGGAAATACTAGATAAGATACGAGGTAAGGGAAACCTCACAAATCATGTCTATCAAATGTGTCAAAAGGTAGCCTGGAAGCAATCAAACTGATATCCAATCCTGAGCAGATATATAAGAGACTACTGCGAAGGTAACCAAACCTGTTACTACTGAACCGACTCTGAAGGCCCACGGATGCACCCACGTGTAAGGAGGGAGTCCTAATCAGTGGATCTATGACTCAACCTACATGGTGAAGGTGGCTCTAAATGGATATGGGTGGACTTTAAAAGATCCCTAACAGAAGCGATCGTACCCTCCGGCGGTACGCAACCTTCTGCACGCCTCTGAAGAGACGGGGCGCTTCCATGCAAGGTGGGCATCACCCCCACACATGCACTACCTCGACATCCCAGGGGGGTTCCTATGGTGAAACCTCTCAAACTCTCAACGCTCAATGGTCGACTAGAGTGCATAGTGAGTGGTGTGGGTGCATCCGAAAACCCTAAGAATCTAGAGCAAAAAGAGGAAACACACTGGTCGCACGACTATCCATGAAACCTAGCTCGGGGCTATACAGGCCTTCAATGATCGGACTCCAATCGACATCAAAGTGTCGCTCTCCTCCAGAATGCTCCCGTGCATCGATATAGCCCGTCGCCAGACCCTACTCCTAATCTCTGGCTCGGTCAGAGAGCAAGCACACAGAAGGTCTCACACTTGCAATAGTGAGAACCAAGATGAAAGGAATGACCGAAACCAAGAGAGTTGGAGATAGGGAGATAGAAGTGAGACCCACATAGACAAACGACATGCAATCATGCAGAGGGAGGGCAGTCATGCATCATACAGTCAGGCAAAGCAGGATATATCACTCATGTACACACAAGATAAGCGAGAATACGACAATCAAGACGAATAGTGATACAAACATCATGCTCAAAGACGATCAAAATAGTATACAAGTCAGAGAATCAACATGTCAAGCTGAGTGATATACAATGGTGAGTGTATGCATGTGGAGTGATCAGAACAAATCATGCCAAAATCAGAATCAATACGCTAAGCAATGCAATAAGATCAATCATCAATAATCCAGCATGTCAAAATCTCAAATGAATATGACATCTAAGCATGCATCAAGAAATCCTCAATGTACAATCAAAAGAAGAGCATCCACTGATCGTCCAATCAAATGCCACGTTTGCTTCACTTTAAGTTCAAGCTTAACCCTCTAATAAAGTCCCCAGCGGAGTCGCCATTTTGTGGACCCCGCATTTCGATTGCTCGATGCGTTTCCCACTCGAATGGCGAGCTCGATTTTTATCTTGAAAAATTGATTTTTATTGATTAAAAAATTTGACTTGGAGTCGCCACTTATTTTTGTTTTATTTTTAAAGGGTAAACAAAATAAGAAAGAAAAACCCTTAGTGTGACTCCTTGTTTTGGAAAAGGTTGGTCTACGAAAAACCGGATCGGGTTCGAGGGTCAGGTTACTTATTGGGAAGGTACGGTAAAGACCGTAGCACCCCTCTAAGTCCCTAAAGTCGGGTCTCTACTAATAAAATGAAGCTGGCGTGGCAATTGATGAGGAAAACAATGAATACTCGGAGCTATCATGCACATACGAGAATCAAAACATGTATATAAAGATACCAGAATGAGAATAGATGCGTACCTAGGCGACGAACCACAAGGCGCTATCAAGAAGTGAGGTTAGTGCACAATTAGGAATAATAATATGCATATCAGAGAGCAGGATAAATAACCAAATCAATCAATCATAAAATCATGTATGTGGGGCCCCCACCAAAGCCCGATCGATCTTGCATGAATTAATCTCACAAATTCCATTATTCTGAAATTATGAAAATGACGTTCCCGCTTATTAAAGTCAAGAGGAGCAGAAGATTATTTGAAAGCCAGAGCGGAATTAAAACTATTCAAGAGAAAATTAGATTTTTGAAATTTAATTGAAAAATTGGAATCTCGAAAATCACTAGAAATTTGGAGTTTTAGAGTTTGTTTGGAATTCGGATATTTAGAAATTAAATTTGAAAGAAATTGGAATTTTGAAAAATTAAACTTTAATGATTGGAATTTTTAAAGGAAATAAACAAATAAATAAATGAAATAATGATAATAATAACGCAATAATATTTAAACGAGTGAACGTGAATACTGGAACTTTTGAGATTAAAAATTAGATTTGGAAGTCAGATTTTTGAAAAATTGAATTTCAATGATTGAGATTTTTTTTTAAATAAATAAATAAATAGACAAATAAAAAATAAATGAATAAAATAGATCAAATAAATGAATGAATTTGAAACGTTGGGATTTTAAAAGAATTATTTGATGACAAGACTTTCAAAGAAAATGAAAATTTTAACATGTAAAGTGGAATTAAGAAAATGACACGTGGAAGAAAAGAGAAAAAAATAATAATAATAATAATAATAATAAAAACCATCTTGAAGCCTGCTAAACCATGCCACGGATTAAGAATAAAAAATAATATAAAAGAACTCATATCTTTGACTTTTAATCAACCAATTATTTAAATAGTTTCATGCCTGCCATGCAATACATTACACTTCATTTTTTCCTTTTATTATGCTCCTGCCGCCACTATGAAGGCTAGATTCGGGACCTTAAAGGAGACCATGAATTTTCACAATATTTAGGTGAAAAATATATAAGTAAGACAGTACATGTGGGCAGTCATATTTCATCTTTCAAGACAAATGTAATGATAACACTAGGAAGCCAGCCAAATTCCCTCAAGATCGACCCCCAAACCCCGCCGGAAAACTAGAACCACCGGAACCAGAGCCGACCTCCGCAAAATCCATTTCTCACAAACCTCACTCCCCCTCACCGATCCACTACAGTCCTTCAGACACTCAACACAAGCCACGGCCCAAACTCCCAACCACAACTCAGAAAAACCAAATTCCATCAAGATGGAACTCCTCCAGGACCGCCATTTCCAGAAACTTCAAACAATCCTTTCCTCATCAATTACGGCTATCACAACACTCCTACCAATCAAAAGAGCAAATCACGAACCCTAATTCCCCAAAAAAAACAAATCGCGGGGGAGGCGATTGATAGAGAGAAAAAAAAGCTCTAGCTGATGATCATATTGGAGAGAGAGTGAGGGAATCTGGAAGCGAGGAGCAGGAGCGGACGCGGAGATTGAAGAAGAACAACAACAATCAGTTGTTGGAGGATGATCTCTTTATCGTCGTCATCTCCTTCGTTTTTCTCTGAATCGCTTTCTCTCTCCTCTGCAACACTCAGAACTGCCATTACTATCGTACGCCGTGGTGTGGTCGACCCAGTGCTCCATTTGCACTCATTGGACAGTCAAAACGAAAGCCGAAGTAGCTCCTATAGGCATCTTGTCCACTGGGAGCATCGGTAGTAGAAACCAAAGCACCACCCTCTCCCACTCAAGCACAGATCAGAATACAAAACCAAAGGTCCAAAACGAGTCTAAAAACGTGAACCAGAAGTCAAGATATGAGTTGAGATACCGAAAATGGAGGAGAAGACAAAACGGGATGTAGTATACCCATAACAGAGTAAGCAAAGTGAGCCAGGTAACAGGTGGGATCCCCTTTTATTTTTGAGATCCAGGGGGTTCCGGCCAGTGGTGCAGCAGAGAAGTTTAAAACAAATATAAAAAAACGGGAGTGATCCATACTCGAATGAATGAATACAAAAAGAGAGTAACCCAGCATCACATCCACACACAAACAATCCACTAGTGCCCAAGAAACGAGATAACTAGAGAGAATGAAAGATAAAAGAAAGAAAGAAAGAAAACAAAGATGAGTGAGTGTGAATAGTCTGAGGAGTTACCACAAAATCGGCTGGAAATGCCCTTTCAAAGTCCTTGCCCTCCAAACTCTCAGAAGAAGTCCTTCCCTTCTCTTTTGCGTCTCTCCCGAGAGAATGCTCTCCAGTTCCTTTCTTTTTCTCCTGTTTCCATCTTCCCCCGCAAGCCACTCCGTACCCGGTCCCATCTGCCGCCCAAAAAAGACCGCCCACTTGAGTCTCCTCTCTGCCCCAAAAACCCAGCTCCCATCATGTCGAGCGGCTCAGGAAGAAAAAGGTAGGAAAAATAAAATTAAAAATAAATAAATAATAATAATATTAATTAAAAAAACTGTCTGCCTCCGGGGGTCTACAATATATAAATGACTTAAAATCCAAAAACAATAAATGTGGTCAAAAGTAAATAGATAGAAGCCTAAGACTCTCTAAAACAAGAGATAATTATTAATTGAAGAAGATAAAAGGACTCCCACCATGAAGAGATGCAATGTCAAAACTTAATGTCTTAAAAGATAAAAAGGTTTTAAGTATGTGATATGAATAAATAGTTGAATTGAAAAAAAAAGGAATTGTAAAAACTTGCTCAATATTGTATTTTGAATTTTTGTTTGTTATTTGGTTATTTATTTATTTATTTATTTATTTTTGTATGGATTTCATTGTTTATTAATGTATATTTTCTTAACACCTTAAGGATTTTAAAAAGAATTATTATTTTATCCAAAAAAAATTTAGACATCAATTTTTTTTAAAGAGCTTTCAAACCATTATTTTTTTCAACGTAAGTTTTTTAGAATTCTATATATAAAAATATTGCTATTTTAAAATTTTAAAATAAAAGATAAGAGATGTATCTAAATAAATACTAAAGAATTTGTAAAATATTTTTAAAATTTTGACTAATTATATAGTTGATGTCACATTGCATGAAATTCAAATTATTTTGAGATGAATAAAGAGGATTTAATTTTTAATAAGTAAGATTGCCTTCCTCTTCCCCTTTTTCTTTTTCTAACTAAAACACCATTTTTCCCTTTATTTTGAAATTCCTTGAATTTTGATGCATACCGCTAATCTCCTCTGAAGATGGTGAAAATTTATTGGTATCCCATCACCATGGATGAAAGTTTCCATTTTTTTCTCTGAAATTTTGGGTTTCGGTGGCCGGCGATACGAAAGAGGGGGGCGAAATGTCGATGGAAGAAATTTGGCCAAATTTCGGTTAAAATCGGCGAAAAAATCGCCGAAAAACGGCTGCAGGTGACAAATCGACGAAATCTTAAAAAAAATGCCGACCGTTGCAATTTTATCAGTGAAATTTCGGTTTGTATCGCTGGGAAATTTCCCAATATTTTCTACCAGTCCAGCCCGCACACAGGATACAAAATCTGTCCAATTTTTTTTTTTTTTTTAAAAAAAAACATAAGATGTTATTTGGTAATCTGATCATGATTTGCAGGCAAAGGTTGTGTTTTTCAGCCTGGCTCAAAAATTGTGGATTTAGGGTTCGTGAAATTTAAATCCAATGGCACAAAAGCAAAGCGACCCCTAGAACAGATCCAGAAAACACAGGGAGCAAAAAAAAAAGCAATTTTTTTTGTTTTCCTTGGGGGTTTTGCATGGATTTTCTCGGAAATCAAACGAGGATGAATTTTCCCGGAAATCGAATGGGGGATGGATTTTCTTGGGAATCAAATGGGGGTTGCAAAAAAAAAAAAAAAAGTAATAAATGATTAGATTAGAACCTGCGAGGATTGAGAGTGGAAGAGGAAAGTAGGGCCTTTTTAGGATTCTCTCGTCCAGAGGGCAGCTTCAGCAAAGGGCTTTTTGATGCTCGAGAGAGAGAGAAGTGGGTGGCCCTTTTGATTATTTAGATTTAGTAGAGATAAAAAAAAAAAAAAATTGGAAACAAATCATGGCTCCTATGCATAGGTCCAAATTGAAGCTGATCCAACAGTCAAAATTGGACCCCAACGACTAAGCGATAATATGTACAAATTGAATCCCAACGGCTAAGTGATAATATGTATAAATTATTGATATTTAATGAAATCAAATCTTTCATGAAATTTGATAATGAGTGTATAATTACAAAATTCACATGACTCACATAATATAATTACATCTAATATCACAAATCATATAATATATATATCAAATTCTTCAACAAAACAAATTTAAATTGTCTATTATACTTCTAATTACATTGTTATGAAGTTTTTCTTACATTTCCATGAGTTTTGATTAATTAAAATCAAGTTACCGATATATCTATGATTATCGATATTTTCATCGCCCATCATGACCTCTAATCAGATAAGAATGATGAAATTCTCCTAAATCAGGAATGAATTCAGAACCAAGGGACCCTTTTTCTCGCTTAAACCCGTCCTCCTTGTCACACCAATTATATTATATTGTATATCCTATATAATTTTATAATTAAAAAATTATATATGTTTAAAAACTAAATGTCAATTCTAACTTTTCACATTGAAACTTTTTAAAATAAAATCCTTGTTAAAACTCAAACATTAATGATTTTGTTAGACTTCGCTTTTGCTTAGATACATTTCTTGTTTTTTATTTTTAAAATTAAGATTATTAATAAAAAATATTTAAAAATAAAAACTCTAGTGTAAAGTTATGTGATGTCTTAAGAATTACTTTTAAAAATTTTGAAATTTTATATAAAAAAATGTTTTTAATTTCTCAATTTTTTTTAATTAACTTGAAAACAATATTAAATTTTGTATGTAATCTTTTAAAAATTCTTGTATTTTATATAGATATTAGTATTATTTTTTGTTTTTGAAAATAAAAATCAGAAAATGTATCTAACTAAACATTAATTTTTCTAATTATCATTAGAATATTTTTAACGGATAGTCTCATATTTTAATATAACCGAAAATATAACTTATCTAGCTGTTATGAGAAGTCTATAAATCAATATTTTTAAAATAAAAAAATCTATATTAATTTAAAAAATCAATATTTATATTTTATAAATAAAAAATGGGAATTTGTCTCTTAATGTTATGGGATAGGGGAGCTCTCTCCAATTATGCCTCATTTACATCCTTGCATTTGCACACTCGTGGCAAATCTTACGTTGAATTAGCAAATTGGGATGCTTATATCTCATAAAAGCATTTCTTTTTATATATATTGCAAATATACCTTTGCAATCTTATCAAGAAGAGATTTAAAACCTTAAAGCTATATTTGGAATTGTGAGAGAATATAAAGAGAAAAAAAAAAGTGAAAGAAAATAAAAGAAATTAAAATTATTACATTATTTTTATATAATATTTCAAAATAATTTCATTTATTTTAACTTTTTTTTATAAATATTAAATAATTTTAAAATAAAATGAATTTTAATTATTATTATTTTCATATTTTACCGTACAACCTCAAATTAAATACTATCATTATTTGATTATAATTAATATTAAACCAAAACATTTTTTTTGAAATATTAAAAATTAAATATTAATTAGAGTCCTAATTCTAATTAGAGTCCTAATTCTTATGTTATAACAATTACATTTTGATTTTAATTAGGATAACCTATGATTCTCTTCTTATATATAGAATTATGGGTAGCATAACCTTTACTTATAGTACCAAAGAAAAAATTGTCCATCATCTTCTTCAACACCATGAAGCTCTCACAATTCTTTATCTTCTCTTTTATTTCGATTTCTCTTTTTGGATGTGTCAATTCACATCAAGCCTTAAAATTTAACACACTTGAACTACCTTCAGGGGTATCTGGCCCTGAAAGCATTGCATTTGATTGTAATGGAGATGGTCCTTATACTGGCATCTCGGATGGTAGAATTTTAAAATGGCAAGGTTCCAAACATGGATGGAAGGAGTTTGCAATCACTTCCCCATTCAGGTAAAAACTACTTGTAAATTTTTATTCATTATGTTAGTATATATTCACTTATAATTACATATATTTCTTAAAAAGATTTAAAAATATAATAATATATAATTAATTTTTTAATTATGTTGTATATTCATATTAATTGCATGCCATGAAGTATTCTTTTAGTGTTCAATTCAACCTTTTTTGTAATTGTAAGTGTACGTTTTATGTTGGATAAAAATGTATGAAAGTATTTAAAATATTTGAGTAATTTGTTTTTCTGTGCTTGATTAGGATTCCTTAATTTTGTTGATGGATCACTCAAACCCTGCAATGGAACAAGTGTTGTGGAAGACCATT